>QJNY01000066.1:0-109406 GCA_004155945.1 Monosporascus sp. mg162
AAAAAAAAAAAAAAAAAAAATAGCTAGCGTCTGCTGGTCGTCGCCATCCATGCATCGTTGTCCTCAATAGGTCGGGTAGTACCGAACCAACCGAGCGATCAACCGAGAGCCCTACTGTCTACTACCTAGCCTAGTCCAATTCACTACTCTTGCTCCCTCTCGAGGAACGTCGGGTCGCTGCGCACGCGTCCCTCGAACTTCCGCCACCACTCCTGGAACGCCTTGAGCGGCACCACCTCGACGCCGCCCTCGCCCACCTGCCCGCTGAAGCTCGAAAGGAAGTTGTACGCGTTCTGGATGATGCGCTGCGCCAGCACCTGAGTCGAGGGCCGCTGTTGTTGTTGGTGTTGTCCTCCCGTGCTACTGCTCCCGTTTTCTATCTGCTGGTGCCGTTGCGCTTGGTCTTGTTGTTGTTGTATCCGCTCCGCGACGCTGACCGCCGGCTCGAAGGAGACGCCGATCACGACGCCCTCGCTCGTCGTCGCATCTCTCGCGTTCCCGTCCGCGACGCCACCGTTGGGAGCCGCGGCCGAGTGGTGGTTCAGCTTGAAAACGGCGCTTTCCTTGCCGGGCCCCACGCCGCCGAGGAACCGGAACACCGGCTCGGCCGACTCCCCGCGCAGCAGTGCGCCCGAGTTCTGCGCCACGTAGATGGCGGCAGCGGTGCCGTCGGGCGGCGCGACGCCGGGCAGCAGGAACACGGCGAGGTGGGAGAAGGGCTTCGCCGCGGGTGTTGTTGTTGGCTGCGGGATCGCGTACAGGAAGGACGTCGGCGTCGGCTGCGACGTTGGTTGTGTTATCAGGGGCTGGCCGGCGGGTAGGATGCCCAAGAGGGGCTGCTGGGCGGCCATGGAGAGGGGACTTTTGGAGGGTGGAGGGCGGTTTCGGATTTTACGACTCGGGTTTTGTCCGGGACTGGGGGTTGCTGCCGTGTGTCTTGTCTGGTCTCGTCTTGGCAGGCGGCTTCGACGGTGGCAAGACAGATGACGGGAGAGCCTTGGTTATACTGGCTGTAGATAGCTACGTATATAAGTATATCTCTATGATATCGACAGAGCTCCGGATTGACGAATCAGATGAAGCTAAAGAACAGAACCCTTCAGGGTCTTTGTGCGGGCGGGCTCATGTAAGGGGAGGTAGTGTGCATCAACGGGCATGCGACAATGGGCTTTTGTCGACGTTGAAAGTACGTAGTCTTTCTTTTCTTGTCACCACCTACCCCCCCCCTGCTCTCGCGACGACTGCCCGAGAGAGAGACATCGAAGCTTCCATAAGACTCTCGAACTAAAAACGTCGCCCGTCTGCATCATAGACCGCTGCGCTAATGCGGGCCAAGACCACCCTGGAGGGGGTGACGTGCCTTCCTCCGTCCCTCACGCATCAGAGTCCCCCGCCCCTGGAAGCTTATCTGTCTGCAATAAAGTAGACGGCGGTGCAGAGGTTGAGAAGCTTGTATTTGTGTAAACGCCAAGTGATCACAATGAGACAAGCCACTTGTGTTCTAGTGGTGCAAGGTTATTGGCAGAAATCTACAGTTACAGCCGAGTTACTGCTCTTACCCGAGTGCACAGATCATTCGCCCGACCCGGTGCCCTTTAAGTAATAGACAGGATTCCGAGCCAACGTGATTCCTACCAGGGCTGGTAAGTTGCTAATGCAAGCAGGTAGGGTGTGGGTAACTAACTATAGGAGTAGCCTAGATAATGCCATGTTATATTACAGAGGGTCTTGTGATGACGCTCCCGTCCGACAGCAGTTTTGATATGAGACGAGATTACATAATACATTCCAGGGAAAAGCAGGAAGGACTTGCTGCGTTTTAACTCCATACGTTGTCATTGGGAATAATTCTGTCTGCAATAATGGTTAATATCCGGGACCACTCGCCGAAGTCTCTCCGGTGCAGGTGTGAAGTTTTTGGTCCACCTAAGTTAAACATCAATTACGAAATAACGTCGACTGGTGGCTGCGGCTACTGCCAAGATAACACGTCGCCCGCGCAAAGGGCATACTCGCAAAGATGGCGAAGCGCTTCAGCAACCTGGACCTCATGAAGGAGGTAGATGCGTAAGTTCATCAATTGAATCCCGAGGGCGGTGCACAGGGATCAGCGGGTCGATATATTCTATATGATCCGTCTTTTCTAACCCGGCAGTATTAATAACCCCACCACAGCTTCCCATACGAAGACACGGAGCCCGAGGCCTTCCAGGCTCTGACGTCAGCGCTCTACACGCTGACTTGGAAGGATGGCCAGCCGCTGGGCTACATGCTCAGGTCGGTTGTGGAGGAGCTCGTCGGGGTGCCAGAGGCGATCCGCGGCCCCGTGGCCGTCGACCACGCCGCGCGCACGGTCCACGCCTTCGAGCACGGCGCCACGGAGGCGGAGCGCACGCGCACCGTCGCCGCCGTCATGGACTACTGGCGGGCGCGGGGCACGTTCGCGACCCTGCGCGGCTGGCGCGATGAGCTGTTGCCCGTGTACGCGGCGGTCGGGAATGGCGGCGGTGGCGGCGGCGGGGATGGGGATGGGAGGCCCCTCGAGCTGCTGTACAGCGTGGAGCGCAGCGGCATGGGGCTGCTGGGGACGATGAGGTACGGCGTCCACATGGTGGCGTGGGTGCGCGACGAGGCGGCGCCGCACGGGCTGCGGATGTGGGTGCCGCGGCGCGCGGCCGACAAGTCGACGTTCCCGGGCATGCTGGACAACACGGCCGCGGGCGGGCTCATGACGGGCGAGGAACCCTTCGAGTGCATGGTGCGCGAGGCCGACGAGGAGGCCGACATGCCGGAGCACATGGTGCGCGCTCGGGCCCGGCTCACGGGCACCGTCACCTACGTCTACATCACGGACGAGAGGACGGGCGGGGAGCGCGGGCAGATCTACCCCGAGACGCAGTGGGTTTACGATATCGAATTGCCCGGCGACTTCACGCCGACGCCCAAGGACGGCGAGGCCGAGGAGTTCCGCCTAATGACCGTGGACGAGGTCAGGGAGGAGCTCACCCGCGGAAGCTTCAAGCCCAACTGCGCCCTCGTTGTCCTGGACTTCCTCGTCCGCCACGGCATCCTGACGCGCGAGAACGAGCCCGACTACGACGAGATCGTTCGGCGCATGCACCGCAAGGTGTGTTTCCCCGGTCCGCACCAGACTGTCTCTTGAAAGTCTTGGTACGGTAACCCTGTAACTCCTCTCCCTCGTCATTTTCGTTACTCTATATACATACATACATGCATACATAGAAGGGGGTAGTACGCACAAATCCCGACATCTTCTCATATGGCTGGATGGCAGGAATAGACTCTCTCATAGACTGGCGCACGGGCTAGAGCTATACGCATCCTGATGCCCGGTACATTGGCCAGCCCTTTGCAAAGCTTTTTTTCCCGATTCCCTTGCGCCCGTTTCCCAAAAAGAGTTCAAATGCTCATGATCTTCGCGATCGATCAATGTCTTGCACGACGGTGATTAAGGTTGTAAAAATCATTTCTTGACCAGGAGGTAGGTGTTCTCGACGCGCAGCGGAGTCAGCTTCTTATACGGACCCTCCAGCATCATCAGAAGACCACCGAACGAGATGTATGCCCGACTGTATCCCCTGTTAGCGAATCCCCACCTTCATATTCTCATTACGTCCCACCGTCATTTTACGACTCCCCCATGCACACATATGGATCCGCGCGCGAAACGGAAGAGAATGGGGAAAAAAGGGTAAAGACTCACATCGTCTGACCGTCACTCCCGTCCTCGAACTTGTAGATCTTGCCGTGGCAGACGTAGTCGTACATGTCGGCGAGGGTCGACTCCTCGCCACCGGGGCCCCCGGCGTTGCGGACGTCGCGCCAGCCCTTGCCCTCGGCGCCGGGGGCGTCGCTGCCGTCGCCGTCACGGTTGCCGTCTAGCGACAGGCTCGTGGCCAGCACGCCCTGCAGCGTCTCGCCGACGTGGCACGGGAACAGCTCGATGTTGATGTCCAGCTTCAGCTCCGTCTGATTGTCCGTCGACGTCCCCGTGATCCGCGCCACGCGGTCGTACTTGGACTGGTCGTAGTCCGTCACCGTGAACGTGTCCTCGAAGAGCTGCGCGTCGCCGGCAGACATCTTTGGCTTCCGGGAATGCCTGTAGTGCCTGATGACTAACCGTGCCTTTTCTTTCCCGCCTTATCGAGAGACCTCGGATCTCGGATGGGTTGGCGTGGACTGTGCAGCAAGCAGGGGTGCGGCCGTAAATGCTGGTGCTGGCGATGACTTTTCGATGTGGTGTTTTGGAAGGTTGCGGCCCCAAGAATGCGAACTAAAGTAAATTTTAAGCTGCTCGCGGGGCGCGTACAGTGAGTGGCCCAAGCGCTAAATTAGGTACTTTTTGAGGGGCATAAACTCATCGTCATATGGCGGGGCGCACTCACTGACTGGCATATCCATGCAGCAGTATTCCGAACATGGCTCAGGTGGATTCTATAACAATTCTTTCAACAGAGTGCTTCGGTCATGCGAATAGCTAGCGGTACATGCCCAAAATAAGCGTTCTCAAGACCGAGAGCTCCTCCGGCCGGATCCCGTAACGATGTCCTTCAGAAAGAAGAACGTAGTAGTCAGCACTTCAGCCGCATCCCAGGCGGCGGCTCCTAAGGCTGATAATGCGCCTATCCCCGGAGTGAGACCCTCGCCTCATGACAGCCGTCCGACGACATCCACCGGGACAGCATCTCTGGACAACTTACTTGCCGGCCATGCAGGATTGCCTCTGGGTACCTCGCTTCTGATCGGGGAACACGGGACGACAGATTTTGCGGGTGTGCTTTTACGTTATTATGCGGCTGAGGGTCTCGTTCAGGGGCACCAGGTCCATGTATTGGGTTTATATGAGGGTTGGAAGGCCGAACTTCCCGGCCTCTCCACGGATGCGAAGTCATCCAGCAAGTCAGAGGCTCCCGCCGGCGAGAAGATGAAGATCGCCTGGAGGTACGAGACCATGGGAGCTCCAAGAAGTACGCCGCCGTGACTAACTCTAATTTGCGATCTGCGGTCTTTCTGACGATGCGTGCAGCTAGAGATGTCCCTCAGAGACAGAGTCTCAATGGCACCACCTCTACATGGACGTTCTGTCACTCTTTCGATTTAACGAAAAGACTTTCCCCTGGTGATATCAAGGGCCAGATTAGCTTTCACCCGTCGATGAGCTCACCGAGTCTGACGGCTCGGCCCAAAGATATGGCATCCCCATTCAAGACCTTTATCAGAGATCTCGCTTCAAAGCTGGCAAATTCACAACCAGCAACGATCCACCGCGTCATTGTCCCAAGCATGCTCTCGCCGACGGGATACGCGGGTCCCTCATCCCAGCCAGAGGAAGTTCTGCAGTTCCTGCACGCCCTCAGGGCGCTCCTGAGGCAACATCCCACCCAACTAACCGCGCTCATCACCCTGCCCCTCGCGCTGTTCCCGCGCAGCACGGGCCTGACCCGGTGGATGGAGATCCTCAGCGACGGCGTTCTCGAGCTCGTGCCGCTGCAGTCCAATTCTGTACACGCGCCGCCCCCGACCTCGCCGAAGTCTGACTCGAAGTCCTCCTCCGAAGAGCAGGTCCAGGGCCTGCTCAAGGTGCACACCCTGCCTGTGTTCGATGAGAAGGGCGGCGGCTCCTCCGAGGCCCACGCGGCCCGCGAGGACCAGTCCTTCAGCCTCAGCCGGTCGAGAGGGCTCGTCATCAAGCCGTTCAGCCTGCCGCCCGTGCTCGACGATGAGCCGGAGCGGAAGTCCGCGGAGACTGGGAAGACGAGCATGGAATTTTGAGTCATATTTTAGACCTGACTTTTCCTCGTGTAGTGCCCCGGCAAATGCACTATCAAAATAAAACTTGGAACTAAATACGCCGAATGCTATATTCCCACCCTCTATTGTACTCACGTGAAAACTAGTTAACTATCATTTACCCCTTCCGGCTTTCCTAGTCGCTCTTCCCTTGAGGCCGGAGAGAGCTGAGCCGAGAGGAAATTATTACAAAACCAGCTCCGGGTTGACACGCTGTAATCATGCACAATTGCCTACAACAGCGTCTTCTAATTTCTATAGTCATTCTGGCGGATTATGGAAGGAAGAAGTCAAGCGCAAATTGAAGAGCTATCTCTCCACGAATGCCGACGCTTCTTTGATCTATTTGCTATGGAGCGTATCAGTCCGTCGTCACCGCATACCACTTTCTTGGAGCTTCCTGATATGCTTCATTTCCTCTTGTATCATGTGGTTTGCCTGACCTACTGGCCCTACTGCCGGGTATAAGGCCTCCAGCGGCACCTCCCGGATACTCACAGTAGGATCCTCCGGAGTTTCGACGAGCATGGCCTCGACGATATTTCCGTCGCCATACTGAGGCTCCGTCATGATCCGCAAAGCGATCTCGGCACACTGTCTCGGTGTCATCATGAGGTCACCAGGCTGCACTCGGGAACGGCAGTACTCGGGGTAGAAAATGGGCGTCTGTGTAGGTTACCTGTGTCAGCCTTATATGCAAGAGATACATGTCAGATCGTACGCACATCGACTGCGCCGGGACAAATGGCAGCATTGCGGATGCCCACCGCCTGCCGCAAGCCCCCCAGGCACTTCGCCATGCTGACGATGGCCGCCTTGCTCGCCATGTACAGGGGCGACAGGGTCTGGTGGACGTAGCCCGCGACGCTGGAGAACCACAGCAGGTTGCCCTTGACGTCCCCCTTGTTCTGCAGCCAGTAGTCGACAGCAATCTGCGCCAGCCTGATGGGCCCGACCGCGTTGACGGCGAAGGTGTTGTACTGGCCAACCTCGGCGTCGGCCCTGTCCGCGGTGAGGGGCGACACCCCCGGCGGGTTCCAGAAGCTGCTGGACGGCGGCTCGTAGATCCCGGCGCCGTTGACTACGATGTCCACGCGGCCGAATCCTTCGAGTGTTGCCTCCCAGAGCTTGCTGATGTCCTTCCAGTTGGCGACGTTCGTCCGCTGGAATTTTGCGGTGGCGCTGTATTTGTTCAGTGTTGCCTCGGCCTCTGGCCGGAGCTTCAGGTCCGCCATCATGACAGAGCAGCCATTCTCGAGGAGGAGCTCCGTGAGAGCATGGCTGATTCCTGTCGTACAATGAGTTAAGGGCCCTCCGTTAAGCTGAGACTGAGCAACCTGGACATACCTGATCCCGCCCCTGTGACAATGGCCACCTTGCCCTTAACCTCGTAAGCTTCGGCCATGCTGGTGCTAATCGTGTATCAGTACTTTGGATTTAGGGGAGTGGTGGAAGCTGATGATTGAATTCCGAACGACCGATGGGTTCACAAGGACGAGTCGCCGTGGACAACTTGTCCATTTATATAATTTTTTTTTCCACTTAAGCTTGCCCGTCTGGATCATACCGAGCGCCTCGCTGCACCGGACGCGGCCCGGAGACTGGCCATGGTCCAAATGTGACGTTGGCCACTTCCTGCATACTGACTTTCCAGGGTTATGTGACTATTACCCGTTAGGCCGTCAAGTTGCAGCCAACCTGCTTTACGAGACGGGATCGCTCTCTTTGTAAAGTGGATATAAACGGCAAATATGACAAAATATGCAATCGGCCCATTCCTAAAACTATTATACCCCCCTGGCCCCCGTAACTACAGGTCGCAGGGGTATATTTAATTACTGCATGTAGTTACCTTCACCCGCCCGCTATTTCCCAAATACGGTTACGGTGTACACTAGCTCCCCAGACAATTTGTATGGGACTAACTTTCAAACGCCAGATTACCGCGGTATAATATTTCTCACGACGAATCGTGTTTCCACCTTCGACGACGCCTTTACGAGCCGTATCCGCGTGCCTCTCCGCTACCCAAACCTGACCGAAGCCTCGCGCCGCATTATTCGGCGCAACTTCTGCGATCGCGTCCGCGGAGGAACTGACATCACCGAAAAGCAGCTGGACCGGTTAGCCAATCATGAGCTTAGGGGTCGCCAGACCAATGTCGGACCACGCTGAAGACTAGGCCCTTCAGCTGAGCCTTGGCTTAGCTAGAGCAGCCATTAGTGGAGATTGCGTTTCACATCTCTTACACAGTTATTTTTATATGTATTAAAAAAGGCTTCACTACCCTCCATTTTTAGACAGCACCTCTTAGAGATCAACCTAATAATATCTTCTTCGGCCGTGTATGCTTCAAGGTGTAATATCAGGGCCTCATGAGCAGGTACATCGTCAAATCTGCCGAGAACCTCGCTGCGTTCGAGGGTCGTAAGCTTGATGCCCCCCAGCTCGAAGAATTCACCAAGGTCTCTGGGGAGTTTGAAAGGGACTGGATGGGCTTTGTTGATGTCAACGAGTAAACTTGGATTCAGTTCTCTTCTGAATTTTGATATGACACCGCTGGTCAGGGTGTTCTTCTGCTCTCTCGCTTTGCCTTTCTATGGAATTTGGGCTAATTAGGTGCTCTTGTACCTGTCCGGATGCGTCCTGTGCCTCTTTGGTCCTGCCTTGGCCATGCCCCTTTGGTACATAGCCTGTAAGCTCATCGACAATCCCCAGACACTATAGAGCCTCGAAGAAGGTAGTTTTTCCTTTGGCGGACACCCTTCAGTGGTAACGGAAAACCATCCTTGCCTCGTCTTCATGGGCTTATTATGCCCAGTAGTTTAAAGGCAATTGGACTATAGGCATGTGCAAGTCTCTCTATGAAGTCAATTGGACGGAATATAGATTGATTGGTTCCTTGTAATTTTGCGTTCGCCCTCTGGCTCTTAGGCTTGATCGACAACGCTTTTAAGGCCCGAATAAGGGGGCTTAATGGCCTAATGGCACCGTTGTCGACATCGCCCCGCCCGCTTTGAACGATAGTCGCTCCGATAAATCCTTAGCCGTTTCCCCGTGGAAAATGGGCCCACGTGCGATGTAAGTAGCTTTTGGTGGATCGTCGCCAAATCTCGGCTATCTGCCCCAAAGGCAAATAGTGGGTCTATGACGAATATATAGAACGAATTGACGGCGCTTCTCTAAGCGACTGTTCATTACAGTCGCTTGGGAAGCGCCATCAAGTGACTTCGGGCTTATTGACCAACTATCGATGGCCCGTGCAAAGTAGCATGGCAATAGGCCATTGGGCCATTAAGTAGTTATCGATCAAGCCCCTTATTCGAGAATCTTCCGTGAGTATGCAGCTAGCTCTGTGGCTTATGGAAAATTTTTGTCTCAGATCCCAACGTAATTCAACCACTTCGAAGCAGTCCTACTTGCTCGTTATATTGCAGAATCCCAGGCTCTCGCTATCAGCCTTTAACATATCTGTTGTTCGAGCTCTCGAGTTGAACCCGCGTACTGCGTCAACATAACCTGCAGATGAGTGGACATGACTCAGTATGTTTGATGCAGCATCGCAGCTCTTTTTAGTGGACCCGATCGATATGCCGTTTCCGTGTAGTAATAATCCTGCAGGGGACTGACGAGACAGCCCATACGCGTGGCCAGAACCCCTGGTTCGCGCCACTAGCCTCAGCACTCCTAATACGCAGCAAATCAAAACGATACCCGCGACGTAAGGCGTGCAAGCACGGTTGTCGGAATTGTCCCCAGCATCCGTCCGTGATGCATATGCATATAAGTTGCAGGGTTGTATTTAGTTAGTTGCCTCCACCGCCCCGCAAGATTCCTTAAACACCTCCATCGATTCGTTTGCTGATTCCCACCACTCTCAAAGTAACGCTTCATCTTATCGCATGCTGACAGCGCCAGCGTTGTTTCTTGACATATTCAAGCTGGGCTTCAACATCCAGTGGGAAAACTCGTGAACGGCTATAACTGCGTTAGAATCGCGTTAGTCATCATGAATCCGTAAGGCGGTGAAGCTTACGATATTGTTATTGTTGATAATGTTGCCCTGGTGGGGCCAGGAACAAGGGTCAGGGGTTACTTACACTCCAAAACGTGGCATTGCGCTTCATGTCATGCAAGCTTCGGCGCTCAAGAAACACGTCCGCCCATCGATCAGGAGGACGGCCCCCCTGCTCCGGCAATCTGCATGATGCGCCCCAGTTGTGTTTCCAGGTATGCGCTGTCGGTTCCCGGTGGCCACCATATAGAGCGGCCTATGCACCAACTCCGCGCCACATTCCGGCGTCAGTGTCTTTCCCACTCCGGGAGGCTCGTGGAGGACGATCACGAGCTCCTTTCCTTTACCCTTCACGATGTCGTCGAATGAATCATAATTACTCTCGGAACTACCCGGACCTCGGCGTAACTGCATCAATACTAGCGCTTGCACTGTCCGCTTCGGAATCGGGGTCCGGGACCAGCTGATCAAAGCATATCTCATCCCATTCGATGGGCGAGAGGTTATCCATAAAGAACCTCAAGAACCGCCTAGCAGTAAAGTCGAACCCACGTACTGTGGGACTGGTCACCAGCAAGTCTTCCTCCAGAGACTTGTCGAAGATGACGTCTCACCTTCGTCGGCGCCTTCGTTGTATTTACACAGGGTACGCTGGCGGTTGACGGCTTCTGTGTGAGGAGGTCCTCCACCTCAAACCCGTAGTCGAGCCCCCATTGGTAGTAAGTCTTGCAGTCGATCACAACACGACCGTTGACGTAGAATCTGTCTAGCCTATTACAACCGTTCACACTCTTTTGGGTGTCGACGCCGTTGTAGTGTCTAAACTGCTGACCAGTCAACCGCTCGAATGTCCGGCCTCTCCCCATTCCATCCAGAAGAAGAATACGCAGTACGCTGGCAGCTCGAACTCTATGGTCTGTTGGGCGTGGATCGGTTCGTAGGGGCGATCGACAATAACACCCTCAAGGAGTTGCCTCAGCGGTTTTGGGTTCACGTGCAGTCTTGCGCACTTGCAGCAGCCGTCATGGTCGTAGCGGCGCGTCTCGGCCAGAGCGTAGAGTCTCCATCACTTGTTCTCCCTTTATCTGGGTTGTTCTTACGCTCACCGTATACCTTTTTGCCGTCTACATCGTATTTCTTGCTGAGGAGCACAAGCTCAGACTTCATCTCCTTCGGCTTCTCAGGCTCCTCTTCCGTCTTGGGCTGCTCTTGCTTCTCGGGCTCTTGCATCTCCTGTGGGTCCCTGCTTCGGTTCAACCTGACATGCATCAGAATCACATTCGGCAGTGGAAGTACTCTGAGTATGACAACTAGGGTGGTCGAGCCGGCTGGCCTCGCCCCGTGCTTGGAAGCCACGTACCATGTCTGATGCAATATTGCGACGCAATTCACACTGTGAGCTGGGTACGGGTGAGGAATTTTACGAGAATAATGGTGCTATACCCGTTACATTTGCTGAGGAGCCCAGAAGACTTATAAAATGAGTGCGACGCCCTCTTACTTGGACCTTCGCTGTCAGAACAATGCCCGCCTAAGCGTTACCAGGGCGGTTAGTTGGAGTACGAAAGCGAGCAGCAATAGTTCACAGCCGACATAGGCGGAGGAGCACCGAGACCGGAGGCCTGCCGTAGGGTCTATTCTCCAAGAAAGGCATTGTATTGTTTTGTAGGCAATAGCATCACCATTGCTGGTGATATATTGCTAGCGGCCACCCAAGACGGTCTGGGCGGCATGCTAAGTCACAACTCGTGGAGTGGTTTGATTCGCGCGAGGTAGTACGAGATATCTGTGGGGCTGAGTTGTGGTCCGGATTATGCTTAGCACGGGGAAGCTGAAATAGGGGGCTCATGATGCAAGGTGCAGATGAAGGCGCCAACGTAGACTCCATAATCCGGCAGTACTTATCTTTCTCTATTTTGCGGCAATGTCGTGTAATTCGTGGCCTCGCCTGTACATGAGTGCTCTCACCGCCGTTCTTGTGCCTCTGCGATGCATAGCGGCCTTGTAATTATCGGGCAAGGTCGCTAGTGATCTAGCAGGGAATCTGACAGTCCAGTGATATATTTACTTGTGATCATTCTGCATACACACTCAGGGGCCATGCTATGGCTGCCATGTAGTCTCTAGGTAGGGTACCCTGCTCTTAAGTAATTATCATTTAAGCTCCCGCAAATCCTCGCCTCCGAGGAGTCAAGTACTATTATCTGGACAATGCATTTTAGTTATATCTAGGGTCCGGGTAAGTGAGGGCTTCCAACATGCCTTCTCTGTGGCCCAGGCAACTAAGGGCTAGCCACGTGGCTCCCAGTGAATATATTGTATTTGTCGTCATGCACATGCATTGGTAACGATCACCATCCTATTTGTCAAAGCCACGCAGCAGCTGCTGCCGCACATCCATCCGTGCGTAGTCTCTGTCCCCTAACCCCATATAGGAAGGAATAGTAATCGTCGGGAGAGGCAGTGTGTACATTGTTTTTGTGATCATTCCCCTTTGGTATGTTCTAGAACTAGGTTGTCGATCTGTGTGGATGTATCCAGCAAGTGTCGTGGCGGTTATAACCCTTGCGCTACTTGATTTCCACAACGGCGACCTTCAAAGCACCTGTAGCGATAGCTGATGAAGGGTCCTACTTTGGGAGAGTTTGATATGCATTTAATTCAATGAAAGTATTAGTTGAAGACAAAAGCTAAGGTCGTCATGAAGACTACAACGATAATACCATGTCATGGGCGACGGCACCTAGGATATTCCAGCTTGAACGGGATTTCAGGAGCGGTCTTAGGTTTCAACTCCCTATGCACTAGTGTATGTGCTCTCGATAGATTGGTCTTTAACACCACGTGCTGCTGCCCCTTAGGGGATAGGTGGAACAGGTGAGGACCGACCATATAACTTCGTGCCACAAAAAGACTGCAGCTCGGCTTCCTCTTCCGAATTAGCAACAGTCTCAAGGTGGGGATAATGCTGAATGTGGTAGTCTTGCGAGGGAGCACTGGGCTACGGTAGCTGGGATACCCATCACGCAATGTGAGGAGCTATGCCGAGTAGTCAAATACCTGGAGAAAACCCGCCCTCGCATAGTTGACTTTGAAGAACTCTACACCTTTTCTCCACCGATGACGATCCCGCTTCTATCGTCGGCATGAGTGGTGTTGCATCCAATCTCGTAGACCTGCTACCAAATGTGTTAAAAATGGGACTAGGGACTGTGGCAAAACCTGGTATATGATTATGTTCAACACGTCCATAATATAGTGCTGATCTTTGTCTTTTGAATTTTACCCCTATAATACAGCAGCAGATAAGTCATATCGGCATCTCCAAGGGAAATTCTGTCGTTGTAATCGTGTTGAGTAAATACACAGAATCTCAAAGGCAGATATGTTGTACCAATACCATAAAATGTATATGAAGATCACATAATCACCCCATGACGCATTTACACAGTCTTTCAGGGCCATTTCGAACACGAGAACTGTGAGGCTGCTTTCTACTTGCCCATATTACGGGTACTCTTTGGATATGGATTTCCGTTCAAAACAAGCAAAAAGGTTTAGTTAAGATCGATCAGAGATATGCTTGAAAAACGGAAATGTATTTCCCATGAGTTCAGTCCCTCTCTCCAGCGAGCGGTAAGTTTCGCCTTCTTTTCCGAACGTAAGTAAAGACTCTATGCAGAGGTCCAGGGTCTCTAATATGGACTGTTGCTTTTGAGCTGTGGCTGCCTAGTCCCAGTGATGCTTCCGGTGGTTACAGTGTGTGGTTGTGGGTATAGGACCACTTGCAACTTGGCAACCCCGGCTTAAAGAGGGCGGTCGACATTAGACCCTGCGTGCAGACACTTACAAGCTCGCGTCACCGTTTTGTCGGACCGCCTCTCGAAAACCGTAGACATACTATTTCAAGTAAAAAAAGGTACTCAACATGAGTTCTTATAGTTCATATATCATTATGCCTAATAACCTTCAAACATACTGGGTACGCGCAGTCAGACCCGGGACTACGTCTAAGGACGAACTATCCCCTCTTTCGGACTACGACCATATAATGGCGACATTCAACATTCCAGTAGTACTATTTATTCCCTACCTCCGGACGCTAATAAGGAGAAACCAGAAGAAGCTTTGAAGAACAGTCTCGCCCGCACTCTGGGCCAGTATACCTAATTGCCGGAAAACTGCAGATCGATGACAGGACCGGCCAATATTGGATAAATACGAGCCGTAACGACGCTGTGGAACTAAGAATCAAGTATCACGATGCCACAGACGATGAGTACGTGCCTTCATACACCGACCTAGAAAAGGAGGCTTTTCTACCTATGAAGCTGGAAGCTGCAAGCTCTTACCGAGGATCATGACGGAAAAACAGGCTCTCACACAGCATGGCAATATTACGGATGGGGACGCGCCCATGTGCATGTTCATGGGTAACACTCATCTGAGGCGGCTTGGTCCTCCGTATGGGTCATCATCATTTGGTCACGGACGTCTCTGGTCTTGACAGGTTTGTCCAAAGGTGGGCTACCAATGCTCGAAACCTAGCCACTGGGCTTTCACTTGAGTCATTCGATAGTATGATCCTTGACCGCAGCCAGCTGACATACCCGGGCCCCCCGCCCAACGCGGAGCGCATGGTCGAGCTAGACCAATAGATGAAGTACATCAAGCTCCTGGAAGCCGCGCCCCAGCCTCCTCCGGCAGACTTCAAGATGCCGGCAACTTCTGAGGTCCTGTTTCCACCTCCCCAAGTCTAAGATCGCGGCTCTCAAAGCCGCGGCTTCCCCGCCAGCTGATACCGAGACCTGGGTAACCTCCTACGACTCCGTAATGGCACTCTGCTGGCGATGTATCGCCCGCGCGCCTCTGACCTCCTTCTCGCGGGAAAGCACGAGTGCGCTTATGCACGCCATGAACGGACGCAGCCGTCTCAAGCCGCCGCCGCCCACCGACTACATCGGCAACGTCGTCGCGCACGGGCGGCCGGAGCTGACGTTCGGGGAGATCGTAGCGCGGGGCGCTTTCCCGCGTCTCGCTGACCTGGTCCACGCGAGCAATATCGAGGTCGACGACGCTCTGTACTGGGCCGCCGTGGAGTGGGTCGCAGGGTCCCCGATAAGCGACGTATCGGGCTTCACTATAATGGGGTCCTGGCCCCCACCTGGACGGAACGAGCTGGCAAGGTCTCACGGCGCATAAGGCGTGGAGTTTTGGATTCAGGACCCCGAAGGCTGTAAGGTGGCCGAAGCCGTAATTGGATTGGTTCGTGTTCTGGTTCTTATATAGAGACAGCGGGGACCCGGATCGGGGGAGTGAATTGGTCGTGTGCTTAGAAGATGTCACTGACATGCGCCGGCATCCGTATTCACAGCTGACCTGATGGCCGCGTATCCTGATGCGAAGATTATCCTTAACTTCTTGGGGGATGTATTTAGCCGCGAGCCAATTATGGAAATATTCGCAGCGCTCACCCGATTAAGAAAACCCGCCGCTGCCATGGCCGGCAATGCAACGACGCACGGAGAAATAGGTTGATCGCATTGCTATCTGTATTCTCCAATTTCTCGGGGCTCGGGTGAGATAATGTGCTTCGCTCTGTGTCGAAATGGAGAGGCCGGTACCCACCAATGTCACGCTGTTGCGATTAAGTACTCGGCTACTCCCCGGGCCACCAGGACAATCTCATTGTCTAATATACTAACACGCTCGTCACGAATCCAATGCTCTGGGAGGAGCAGCTGGACTTGTTACATTGAATATTTGAATTTGCCACTTGCTCATTACATGCAAAGTACATGTTGACCTCTCATCGCTGAGGAACCAGCTTCACCAGATCAAAAGGATGAAATTCAACTTTGTGGCAAGGGCTCTCCTATTTGAGCTTCTTCTTCACCATGTTTCTGCTGCCCTCGATGCGGCGGCCGCATCAAGTATAAGAAGCATATACCTATTCAAAGACGTGATGAAGTCGGACACCACATCCCTAATGACCTCCGGCTTCAACACCCTCATCATCTTCGGTGTCGGCGTCCTCGACAACGGCGACATCATGTATTACTCGAACACCCCGGGAAGCGTGGACGTGCTGGTTGCATCCAACGGTTCGTACGTCGGCGGCGCGGAGCTCGCCGACAAGGTGCGCTTGTTCAAGACGGGCGACGGCACGGGCGTCAACCGCGTCGAGATCTGCATGAACGCTCAGCACGTGCGCGAGCTGATGCGCAGTCCGGGACCCGGCGCCACGACGGCGCTTTACCGCAACTTCGCGGCGCTCAAGACAGCGTGGGACCTCGACGCCGTCAACAACGACGACGAGTCCATATACGACGTAGGGAGCACAGTCGCCTTCGCGAAGATGCTCGGGGAGATAGGTTACAAGTACACCATCGTTCCGTACACCAACTCGCGCTTCTGGGCCTCCATCACGACGCAGATCAACAGCGGCCTTGCGGAGCCGAACCTGCTGCTGGATAGGGTGTACCTGCAGTGTTACGACGGCGGCGCGGGCAACGACCCCGGAAGCTGGCAAAGCACGCTCGGCATGAAAATCGTACCGCTCGTGTGGGTTACGAACGACTCGAAGCCGTCACAGGGCACGACAGTTTCGCAGGCGCGGTCCAAGTTCACCAGTTGGAACTCACGAAGCACCCTTGCTGGAGGTGGGTACTGGAACGACTACGATATTGAGAAGATGGGATTGTCATATACGGCTTACGGCGATGTTTTGACAAGTATCTTTCCATGAGCGCCCAGCGGGCTGTCGGATAGCAAAACTTATACGAAGCCTAAAAGAGCGAAATATGTTGATTAGTGAGCGTGTAGAGGTGAACGGTGTATGGATGGATGTTGGTCGTGTTATTAGCGCTGCTATCTTTCCCACCACGGCTACTTCGACTGTGACATTTCAAAAGGCACAAAATAGCTCATTGACGCGCCTTTCGCATAGAGATATGAGGAGCAGCCGTCATGCCGGTGTGTCTGCGTGTAGAGTAGTAGTGGTAGTGGATAGGGAGGGAGATGAAGAGCAAAAGCACAGGCGCGATGATATACGTCCTATGTCGATATAATTCCAATGCCCCTACCACGAACGGGGACAAGTGGACAAGACACCAGAAAGTCATCACGAACGTGATCGATGGCCGCATATCTAGGAACGTTATCGAAGAACCCAGAGACCGGACTTTAGGTGTATCAAACGAGATCTTCTCCCCCGCCCGAGACATGCCCAGCTAGACGGAAATCCCACTTTATTTCGACATGCTCAAGAAGCTCATTGTCCATGCGCTCAGTAGAAGCATGGGCACCAAGGTTCCCTGGAAGAGAAATGGCTTCCGGCAGACCGTGGCGCCGGAATTCGAGATGACAAACATTGAGTCTCTCATAATGGTCACGTGGTGGTCAACAAGATGGCGTCGCGATGCTGCCAACCAAAATCCTTACCCTTTGGCCGCGGCGGCTACCGGACACTGCAAGATGATAATCATGGGGTGTGCCAAATTAGAGTATACAAGCGCAGCAAATTCGGCACTGGATCAAGGGCGTTATGGTGGGGCAGAACTCGTTGATGCCTAGTATTAGGAGCGAGCTGTTGCGCGCATCGAGAGCCGACAGTGAGACCGGACATTCCCTGACAGAAGGGGGCAAGATTGGCAACGGCTTCGAAACAAAAGCTACAACAGTGGCTTGTACGATGGTACCCCTGGCCAGCTATCCTCAGCGGGAAGAGTGCGGCTTCTAGAACTCGGCAGCCTCCTGTCATCCGCCGGCACATCGGAGCCCGGTGCTCACTCGTCCAACTTCACCGCGTTTGACTCGTATCGTGGCATTCATGTTCGAAACACAGTGGTTTTATGGTCAGGTGCCCCATGTACATCGGGAGAACATGTAGTACCACTCTACAGACATCGAGGGACGTGATTCGAGCGAGTCCAGCCAACACGACGATTACGTGGGCCCGGTAGCGCTACATCTACTTTCCTCATGGAGAGATGTGTACCATCAACCTGTCCCAGCCTTCAAGTGATGACGAAGAATGGACGGTGGATGATGATGGGTGCATCTTCCGGTCCTTGGGGTGCCTCAACCCAATGGACTCAGCCTAGCTCCCGGTCATCAAGCTGCCAAGCACATCTTGGCACCTATATTTATCCTATTTGGTATTAGTGCATGCACTGCCGCGATTCTGGTATGAGATACTGTAAGTCCACAAGGCTTAGACTAGTCTCTTGGCTTTTTATTCTCCTATTCGGGTTAAGCGTTATGGCATATGTAAGCGACGATGTATAGCTGCCCATGACTCAGGAGATAGCAAAGGACGCGTTACTGTAACTGCTTTCAAAGTCGAGATCCTGCCAGTTCAGTTTCTTATATAAGGCTCTGGAGGGAAGCAGAGTGAATTCTCCCTTCTCCCTTCCTCTTCGACTTCTATTCATCACGGAGCGAACGCCTTGCCTTCTGATATACCGCGACAACGACACCCGACGCTGGAAAGATAGGAAGGCAAAGATCTGTTGAACACCCCTGACGCATAGTCCGCCATCCATCATTCATCTTGAACCGAGTTTCGCTACATTAGATATCGACCCTATCACTCCTTTCCAAGATGGAAGCCGGAGAGCCCAGTAAGAGTTCCAGCTTTCCAGTCACCATAGCACCACTATTCACACGACCTTTAGTTCTGTACAGCCTATACGTGTACGCTCCTAACATAGGGGCACCCATCTTTTTCGCTATCGCGTACGCGATATCGGCCGTCTTCCATATCTGGCAGTGCTAGTAGGTAGTACTCTCGTCCAAGACCAGACAAATCCGATCAGACAGTCTGACACCGACGATCAGTCGCTACAAGGCCTTCGAGTTGATCGGACTGTACCCCGTCTGCGGAGTGCTGCTTGCTGTCGGCTACGCGATGCGCGAATATGGAGCCTACAATTACATGTATAGCGTGGCTACGGACTTACCCCTGATCATGTTCGTCCTCAGCCAGGTCTTCATATACATAGTCCCGTGAGTGAAGACGTCCACATAATATATATGAATGTCGGCTGATCAGATCCTTCGTCGCAACAGCCCGCTTCTCGAACTCGCCAACTACCACGTCCTCAGTCGAATATTTTACTATGTGCCATACTGCTCCCCGCTTGCTCCCGGCAGAGTACTGGTCACGTTCGGTGGTCTCATGATCCTTGTTGAAGTCCTCAACTCTCTAGGCGTAGCCTTGTCTGTCAATCCGTCATCTTCGGCCGAACAGCAGACGCTTGGTGGCCATTTGACAATAGCCGTCATCGCAATGCAGCTCGGCATCATCATCAGTTTCTTCTGCCTCGCTACTCTTTTCCATCGGCGTTGCGCGGAAGCCAACATACACGCCAAGGCTGTCAAGATGACCCTGATCACGTTGTACATAAGTATGACATTGATACTCATACGCTCCATCTACCGCCTCGTGGAACATACGGGAAATACGAACGTGGTCCTGACTGACCTTGAGTCTCTCAGAAACCTGACTCCCCTCTTACGGTACGAGGTCTTCTTCTATATCTTCGAGGCGAGCCTCATTCTTATCAACTCCGTCCTGTGGAACGTGTGGCATCCGGGCCGCTTTCTGCCAAAACACAAACACATATATATGGCACAGGATGGAACCGAAGTAGAAGGCGAACCGGACTCCGATGATCGGCCGCTTCTGGCCCAAGCCGGACGCTGGTTGACGTTTGGAATATTATTCCGCAAGGAGAACCGGACATAGCGGTTTAGGAGCTCGCTGAATACCCAGCTGCTAATCGCCAAGTCGATCCTGGGTTACGCCTCCCTAGTCAGTCCAACTGCTCGATGCGATACTTTTCGGTGCTGGCGAGAAACCCGGCGCTTAATCGGCGGAGTCTGCTGCGGGGAGGGCACAGCGAGAGCAGCTGACAGGCAGCATATCTTCGGAGAAGCAGCTTTAGAGACGATCTGTGTACCTTTACATACTTCTAGTGATCGCTCACTATCAGCACACGGTGTACCTTGTACACCGTTAGGCTGAGATGCGCTTGTAAATTAATTCAAGAGGAGGACCTCGAACAGCAGGATAGACAAGACTGATCTGATACTGCATTTTCATTTTGTTCAAACTATACCCATTGGTAGCGTTGAACGCCGCTTTTTTCTAAGCCGAAGGCAAACTCGGACAAACGCGAAGTGAGAGGGGGAAGGGTGCAGAATGGTGCCAATTGAGTAGGTACGAAGCTGACGACTTTCATTGCGTTAAGGCGTGTAGCTTCTTCGGCCACTCACGAATGACAGCTCAGTCGATTCCGTGTGATGCTGTTTTGCGGCAGTTGTTCGACAGTGAGCCAGATTGTGGGGACAATGTTGGCGGGCAGCCTAGACCGCGAGTACTCGCAGACAGCGTCGGCACGTTGATCTGCGACATACGCGTAGGTATCAAAGTAGCCTCTGAAGCACCGTGCCTCTCTGGAAGAGGGATTAGTCATGAGGTCGCTGGCGTATCTTGGATATTTTTCTTGCATCTGGTTTTACACTGAACACACCACTCCCTCCAAAGCACTACAGTCACCGTGTCCCGCTCCCATAGCTTATCAGCCTAGCAAGATGGGAATAAACGGTTAGTGTCCACGGCGATCTGTGTCGTGAAGAGGTACGGCTTGTCAAAGCAAGCGTCCCAACACGCCTCGCCCGAACCCCAAAATGACTCAAAGGCTCGTTTCGCCGCTAGTGGCACATAGGTGCCGACATCGCGGCTCAGCTGTGGCAGCTGCTTCGCAAGGAAAGCACGTATCGCCGCGCTGCCGCGGACGGCTTCCACGCCGAGCAAGACTAGCGGCCAAAGTATAAAATCTTTTGATCTTTGGAGATGACAGCCCCTCGTTTAGCAGCATTCGTAGAAGTTGACTCTGTGAGGCGTAACGGGCTCTCAGTGCCGGAGATGAGGGAAGAACCGACAGGCTCTGTAGCGACAAGATGCAGTATAATGCTACTACTGCCTTGTACACGTTGCTTATAGGCATCCAATCTTCTTTAGATGAGGGCTTGGACTGGGCCCATTGTGCTGGCGAGAAGCCATGGACACGTTATAATGTTTTGTACTCCTCTTGCGAAAGGTCCTCGACTCCAATGACATTATACCATATGGCTTGCATCCGAAGGTTATTGATCTTTACGATCTCAGCGAACAGCGGCAGGGGGCCCATCTGGACGGGAGATACTGCAGCGCGATATGGTCCTAGCAGGAATCCGGGTTCGTCGAGTTGCGAACTGGTCATGGTGAGGTCTGATGCAGGGCATGTTGTGTTCGCAATCATTGCAATGCTGTGTGAAGTCAGCTTCTGTACCCTTCAAGCCGGCCCAACCGCTTTCGGTCAGAACCACGTACAGCCAGAGGCAAAGCAGCAGCGGCTCTAAGCTCCTCAATCCGACCGCTGCGCGCAAGCTTATAAATATTATCCCGGATAACTAATTTTTAAGTTAGCTATGAGGCTAGGACGCAAATATTATTTGGATACGTAAGAATACGGATTAATCAGTGGACACCTTCTAGGTGACATCGCCAGTTGAGCGATGTGCCCTGTTGGACCCGCGACGGGACATGAATCAACATGGCGAATTACTCTTATTGTTTCATAGAGTATCCGCTCACGTCGGCGAGCGTAAGTGTCAGTATTCCGGCAATGAGCATATCGCCTCTACGCTTATCTTCCACATCAAGTGTACTCACTGAGAGAGCGGACGGCAAGGCCCCAGTATAAGCAGAACCTCTCAGCCAAGGCCTTAGACCGGGGGTCACCCCCGTTCGGTTAATTCGGTAACTCAGAGGTCATGTTGAGCAGACCAAATCGCAGATAATCGGATGACATAGTTGCGACCTCGAGATGTGTGGCCGAAAGCGGGTGTATATAAGAATTTGACCCGAGTTTAAGGATTGGCACCAGATCTTGGTATATGCAAAAATTAACTGTCCCATTCAAGTCAGTCCATCGCTTTCGAGACGTCTCAATTGGGTAGTTACTCACAGTGCTCTGTAGCCTGAGCTAAAGCACAGGTGTCGGTCTCATCTCGAATCACGAAATGGCCACACGAGTACCTATCGTCCTGCAGGCTAGATTTATCATGGTCCTAGTCACCATTTCATTGTTATTGTTCTCGAACTCATCAGACTGTATCCCATTTCGCCTCAGACCTCGAGCTATGACTCGCGAGCCGCTTCAATCTCTTAGGTTTCAAACCGCCGTATCCAGGGCATTCGATGCCGGGCGTAAAGCATCTCTTGCACCCAGGTTCTGTGGAATCACACACTAGACAGCGTCGGCAACACTCCCAGCAGTGACGCTTTCGGGGTCACTGCATCTTGGATGTTCGCTGTATAGGGGCTTCGACTACCTGTCAGCCACCACCTTGGAAGTATTATGATGCCATGCTTCCTTCTGAAGGTGAACTGGATCAATAGATTGATAAACAATCCATTCCAGAGCGAGGAATGGCGGCAGAGCGGGGGACAGGCCGTGGAGCTGGAGACATCCGACTCAGCTCTTTTAACTACCACTTAGCCCACGTGACAGGAAGTATGAAGAATGTTGTGATTGTTTTCTTTCTCGAGCCTTCCCTCGCATTGGAGGTGGGGTTAGGGGGAAGACTACTTACGCGAGAATTCAAGGAAAGAGGCACATGGCTAAGTAAGAACACCAATTCTTTCGCAATACTTACATAGCGCATAAAGTGGGCAATCCACCGAACTACGATGCAGTTACTTACACGCTTATGCACCTATAAAGTAATGCGGCTATATATACTTCATATACATATGGAACGGCGATATCAGAACAACCCCTCTTAATGGAATAGACAGTGCTGTAACATATACCAAAATAGGAATTATCAGTAGTACGGGGGACGGGGCCGATATTTATAAAGTGAACTACTCCATAGGTGTGGAGGCAGCATCAAAAAATGACACAAGCCTTGTGTCACAAGGTGTGCCATACTTCGTCAGAACCTAGTTGATCCTTTCTGAGGCATAAGTCTTCGGCGTCCAGTCCAGGGGTTCAGTTAAGCCTGGCTGTGGAGAGAAAGATAGAGAAGAAAAAAGGAAAAGGGGAGGGCAAGGCAACGTCTCTCAGGACAGGAGGAATAGTTGCTCTGGGCCTTTAGCGGCTCCATTTTCTTCTAAATTGTGGTTGAATAAAGTACAAAATCCGGAGCCAAAGCCGAGGATACGCGCTTAAGAGGAAAAGGCTGTAGGCGTTGGTAGAAGCCCGAAACCACGAGAGGTCTACAGACATGGCCGTGTCGCATTGGGGATAACGCTTAAAGATATCAGCTGTAGAGTGTCTTATACAGGTCGGTCATTCCCGTAAACAAGCCTTGCCCGATAACGTATATCGTTTCTTGCCTCAGCTAAAGAGTCTTATATCAAATAGCAATAAAAGGTTTTTATTGTTTCCAATGGTACGCCATAGGGGTCTCGGAATATCATTCCCTTAGACGGTGGTGAATGTTTCATGTTCCAAGACCAGTCAGAAGATGATTTGCTCGGTGGGAAACGGCAATTGATGCCTTAAGATACCTCTTTCCGTTTTGGAGATATCCCATAGTACTCTATTGATATAGAAACGGTTGATCAACGCGTATATCAGTACCCAATCATATTAGTAACGTACATATACCTTGGCTATTAAAGCAGCAGAACCCTTAGAAAGCATACAAACTGACATAAAAAATTTGCAACAGGCAGGCACGTTCCGTCTCGTGTTCTTTCGTCTCTCCATTTCCTTTTCTCGGGCAGTCCAACGCGTACACGGTATTCTTAGCGCGTTTAACGCCCAAACGTCTACAAATCAATCGTGTCAACCTCCTAGCCCTTTGGTCCAATGCTCCTTCTTTTCCAAGCCTAAGCCTTCTATCAGTGACATTGACTTTCCATCTCTCCCAAGCCACGGACGCCGTTGTATGAAGACTTGAAGAGAAGGACAGCCTGAATGAGGGAGTTACGGTCGACCATGGGTTCCCGCCGGCGCAGAGTCGGCCGAAGATTCGAGGACAAGAAGTTGTGGCAAAGTCATAAGGACGGCATGCGACACGTATATAACTATGCAGCACAATACGGCTGGGTTCCATTGCTGGAACGCGTTCGACGACAGGATGATTGCGCGATGACGATTCATCTGCCCGAATCGAATATTCACGTCACAGGATACGGAACTTCGTTTAAACTTGCACAGGTAACGCCCATGATCCCTTTGACATACAACAAGATAGGTTCGGTTTCATTATTTCCTCTGAATACCCCCTACTAACTAGGCGGTGCTTCTAGATCGCGGCAGTAATCGAATTCAAGAAAGAGGCAGAACGCAATATCAGCAAGCTACAAGCACGCAGTACTTTGACAGAGACGTACGGCCTATGCCTGAACACCTCGAATGCTCGCGCATTCTGGGACTTCTGCAGGGACACGCGTGGAAGATTCCCAATCCTCAGTTCCGAGCATCGAGGAAGTTGGACGACTCTAGCTCTTACGATTGGCGACCGCCTTCTCGCAGATATCTTAGTCGTTGGCAAAAGACCCTCGAAGGAAACTCTAGCGTATCTAGCCGGCGCTGTGCAGCTAACGCAAACAGAACCGGAACTTTTACGTGAATTCGCGGATTCATCAAGACCGGGTGCCCGGGCGTCCCTGAAATCTATCCCACTTCAAGAGCTCTCGCTGGCACCAGGCATCCTACATCGTCTCCAAGAATTTATCTCGCAGGCAGAAAACCGTGGACTTCGGGATCTCCGACCTCTCCCCTTAACTGTTGGCGAAGAAGAGCTTGACGATGCGCCCCAATTCCGTATGCCGTGGAGCGAACACGATGCCAGGGCCCGGAGCTTGGCACTCTCATCGGCTTATGAGAAATATTTGCAGAGTTCAAAGATGCAGCTTATGAGGAACAAGAGAGCACAGCTGCCAATTGTTCAGCACCGCCGAGAAATCCTCGATATCGTAGCTCAGGGCACATATAGCATTGTTGTTGGTGCAACAGGTTCTGGCAAAACAACACAGGTGCCACAACTTCTTCTCGAGCAAGCCATCGAGGAAGGAAACGGAGGCCGCTGTCGCATCATATGTACTCAGCCGCGCAGAATCGCCGCAATCTCCGTTGCCCAGCGCGTTGCTGAAGAAAGAGGCGAATACATAGGGGAAACTGTCGGCTATCATGTTCGGGGGAATGCGAAGCTTGCCCGTCCTGGCGGTAGTATTACCTTCTGCACCACGGGCCTTTTGCTACGGCAGCTTAAGTCCGATGCCGGTCACGTTTTTGATACTTCCTCGCACATTCTCGTTGATGAGGTCCATGAAAGGGACATGTTCGTGGATTTCCTGCTGGTAATCCTTAAGGCGACGGTGACAGCAAGGAAGCAGGCTAGGCAGAGAGTACCGAAGATCGTCCTGATGAGCGCAACCATGGATACCAACCTTTTCGCAGAGTACTTCAAGCAGGAGAAAGCCAATGGGACATTGGGACCCTGTCCATCCATCTCGATTCCTGGTCGACTTTTCCCCGTGCGACACCAGTACCTAGACGAAATTATAGCAGCGGTTATGTCGTCGCATGACGCGAGCAAGTATTCAGCATTACTCAACGAGCCCATGACGAAGAAGTACCTAAGCCTAGAGAAGAAATTCGGACTCTTTTCCCAAAAGGGGGCCTCTCAGAAGACTACAAGGTCATTGGACTGGGAGCGCTTGACCACTCCAACCGAGGACCGGATGTTTGAAGAAGATTACGATGATAACGGCGCGCTGTTTCCTTTGGGTCTTGTGTCCTTGACCATCGCTCATGTAGTCAAGACGACGGAAGATGGATCTGTGCTGGTCTTCCTTCCTGGTGTGCAGGAGATCGTGAAGACTCGAAGCTCATTGCTCAAGTGCCCCTTAGGGGTCGAGCTCACGAGTACAGCCCGATTCAAGATCACGATGCTTCATTCTAACACTCCACAGGAAGAGCAAACAGAAATATTCAAGCCACTTCCGAAGGGATGCAGACGAATTATTCTCGCCACCAACATTGCCGAAACGTCCGTGACTATCCCCGATGTTCAGCACGTTATAGACTCGGGGAAGCTCAGGGAGAAACAGTACGGCCATGCGAGGGGGATCGAAGGCTTGCTCTGTACTTGGGTTAGCAAGGCAAACTGCAAGCAACGTGCAGGTCGAGCAGGCCGAGTGCGAGATGGAAACTACTACGCGTTGTTTACAGAAGAGCGGTTCAAGTCGTTCCGAGTGGCTCAGCCGGCGGAGCTCCGCCGATCTGACCTCCAGACGGTCTGCCTGGGCATCAAGTCCCATGGATTCCGGATGTCTATCAAGGAATTCCTAAGTGCAGCCATAGAGCCTCCGTCGCCTCTTGCAATTGATGCCGCGGTTTCCAGACTCAAAGCCTTAGGGGCTCTTTCCCAGAACGAGATTTCCCCAGAAGGCGAATCGTTAACTCCTCTCGGACGTGTACTATCAGGGTTCGCAGTCGAGCCCTCCCTTGCCAAGATGGTTATCATGGGTGCCATTTTTCGGTGTCTCGACCCAATGGTAATTCTCGCTGCCATTTTGGACTCGCGTCCCCTTTTCCTCCGTCCGCCCGATAAGAAGAAGGAGTCGCTAGCAGTACAGCATGAATTCATGAATGACACTCACAGTGAGCATATCACTAAATTGAATGCGTTCAAGCGACTGCAACAATACAAACGAACCCAGGGCCTAGGAGCGGCATGGACATGGGCAAAGAATAACTTTGTGAGCATGTCCGCCTTCACAGACATCGAACGATCATGCAATTCAATAGAAGAAACTATGATCCAGAGCGGTATCATACCAGATCTCACTGCGGCAGAGAGGGCAGACCAAGAGGCAGTATTTGGCACTCAATATGGAGACGTGATTCTCAATGAGAATTCCCACAACCTTCCGCTGATCAGAGCGCTCCTTCTATCTGGGTTAGCGCACAACCTCGCAATCAGTTACCAGGGACGAAAGTTCCGGACCATGAAAGAGGAGAAGCTGACCATGTCATTTGGCTCCATCTTCTCGGAATCCAAGAGTGCGGTAGACTACCGCGGCGCAATTTTTGTTGCGTCGTCATTGGCAAAGGGGGACTCGAATCAGTTGATGTTGCGAGATGTCACCGAAGTCACACCACTCATGACCACACTTTTTGGAGGATCCTTCATGCGCCTTCAATCTGATGCTGCTGACTACAGGATTGGTGGGTGGCTGCCATTCCGAGTTCGGAGCATGGGCCGTGAAGCCCCTGACGCGATTATGCAAATTGCAGAGTTACGAGTTGCGTTGAACAAGGTTAGTCGTCGTTTTTCAAACATCTCATATAATTGAGGGAAGATCTGTTAACAGCGTTGTGCCGTCGTAAGATCCTCCATGTTACATTCCAGACGCTCCCCGAACACCGTCAGTTCAATGCACAGGGGTATCTCGCTGACTCGCTCCTACATCGAACTGTGGTTAAAGGCGTAGTTGACCTGCTAAGATCTGATCCGACCGGCCTGAAGATGCGGCTCAACTTCAAGTTCAAAGGAGATGCGCCATCGAAACCCCTCAACGGCTCGCCCCTCGTCAACAATGCTATGGTCTACTGGGGCGGAAACATGTTGGACCTGACGTGGGCGCCGGAATACTACGCCGAGAATAGATCTCGGGCTAAGCACGAAATCAGCGAGGTGAGCAAAGCTCACTTCAATGCACAGATAAAATCAATTTGCTTTAAACGAATCTAGAGGAAAGAACAAGTCGTTCTGGTACAGACTGTGAGCAGGGAATGCAAAGGGGCCTATGCTTGTTTAAGCCGGGGTCCACATGACATCTACGCGTTTTTTTGCGTCTTCGTAGCAGTAGTTTGGATGCGTTCCAGCCTTATATGCATTGACAACTGTCGATGTAGGCTGGCGTTTGTCTTCCAACTGAGGCTTCCCAACGCCATGGGGCGGGTAACGGGGCACTTGAGAGTTCCATAATGTTGCCCGGCAGATACTCTCTGATATTCACACTGGGTGTAGTCTATTTCTGATTGTAATATTGATGATTATTGCTTGCGCTGTGGTCCAAAAAGCACACCAGCCGGCTTTGATGAGGGAAGGGGCGGCGGGATTGCGCGATGAGGAGGTTTCATATTGAAGCGTCCTGTGGTTCTAAATAGGGCCCGCATGGCCCTTTAACTCTATATTATAGCCCACGATGTCGGTATCCTCTCCTTCTCCCCCTTCCACTTTCCATCAGAATGGTATTAGTGTATTTCATGATCTAAACAGGAGGAGACGATAGTCAGGCACGCAGACAGCGTAAGGCCCATACCAACTTAGTTTCTGATACCATATGTGTATAGTTTCCGGACACGCGTTGCGTCTAGACTAGGGGTTGCTGCCACGTGCCAAGGTGGAATCCTCTAGAAAGGAGCTATATAGGGGCTATACAGGGGTTATACAGGGGTATTAGGTGTATATATAGGGCCTTTTCCTCCCATAGATCGGAAAAGGGCCCGGCGTTACTGGTCTAATCTACTGCTACCTACCTGCGAGACTGTTTCTTCTAGCCTTTCACGCCATCGCACCGAAATCTCTGACGGCTGCTAAGGTCGTGATAGCGCCGGAGCCGTCGACATACACATGTAGGTATTGGCCGAGTAGAGCCGGACCTGAATACATAATTAGCTTCTGTTATTTCCCGGAGAGTGATTTTTCAGCGCCCCTTTCATGCATGTGCACGATCTCGTTGTAATAAAGGGTCTTAGGACTGAGTGTTCTACTTATGGGAACAAGTAATAGAGACGGACAAGCAGCGAAGTGTTGTCGACTGGAGTTAGGATCGTGGATTGCGAGCAGGCTCCTGTCTAATGTCTGGTCCCTTGGCCGCCGCTGCCGGTCGACCGTGATTTTCTTCGGCAGGAGTTCCTGCCCATTTCTCGGGGTTGGGTGCTTGACATAGAAGATCCGAAGACACTGCACTTGGTTGAATTCCCTCTGTCTATCAGCAGATCCATCCGATATCTGTAGATTTGGTCCCTTTTTGGCTATATTACCAGCCGAGATCTTTTGCCTGTCCGAATTACTATCAGGAGGTTCGCAGACACCTACGCAAAGTATTAAAAGCCGTTATGGGTACGCGTCTCGGCAGGTTTTATCGGCAATTACATTCCGAGGTAAAGGCCAGCTCCCAATCCATGACAACAATACAGTTACATTAGCATGGTTGCGCTCACGCAATCGCTTAATCAGGGTCACAGGCTCTTCCTTGAGGGCAGGACGGAAGAGGCGCTCGATCTCTACATCCATGCTACAAGTAGACCCAGGCACCATTCGGCTTTACACCTGGCCTTAGTCCATTTGAGCATTAGCTTCTGCGACGAATCGCCTCGCGTCCTCGATCCTACCGTACACCTCCGTCGGAGCTAGCAGCTTTGCAGGCACGTCACGTGGAATGGAGAAGATGCAAGGAGGTTTCGCGCGCGCATCCGGATGAACATCTTACTTCGTATGTTAGTCGTTGAGTGGGAATCCACGGGCCGAGACCCGACGGAACCTGATGGCGTTTCGATGGCACCATGCCCTGATTAGGAGTTCTTCGAAAGAGTAAGTGCTCATTGAAGCTAAAACGCATGCGGTCTTTCTGCCGGCGCAGCCCATCGAAATACAGACGTATGCTCATTTTCGCCTCGAGAAGCTCGATGGTCCAGCGCTCTGGGCCATTTTGCCCTGTAGCGCCCCGCTCAAATACTAACATTCGTCCCAGATCGCTAGACATGCCGATAGACACTCTGCGAATTTGGACAATGCATATGCCGCATACAAGGAGAAGGTCAAGGAAGAGCGACTTCGAATTCGAGCAATAGCTGCTGTTGTTCCGGCTGCCGGCGCCTCGTCCTCCTAGCCACGTAAGCCCAGCGACGGCCCCTGAGGGGGGCAGCACTATCAAAGCGTCCGGACCACGGGACTAATGGTCCTAAGAGGCTCCAATTGGGGATAGGGATTTCCGGCGGTGAGAAGTGCGCCAGGAGAAAGGCGCCCCAGTCAAAGTTTTGCCAAAGCTTATACGGCCGTGCTCAAACAACATGTGGCACCTTTAAAGGAGGAGCCACCATGGAAGCCAACAGGAGTCTGAAGGACCATACTGAAGCCGAACGTATGAAGACATGGAATAGCCTTGATCGGCGTCAGCTATTCTGGCGACTACATGGTCTGTATTTCGTGTTAATGCATGTATGTAACTAGTGAATCCGTAAGAGGCGTCTTACAGCAATGTGATAACAATAACTCTCTCTCTCTTGTGCGCTTTGTACACCACAGACCTACATGGTGCATTGGACCCTTTCGGTCAACCAGAAAGCATGAATCCATGCATGGAGTAGGCATAACACACCCTCCCTGAAAAGGGTAGAATAAGAGACTATGTTACCGATTCATACATATTTGAGGATACCTAGAGAATATGCACGAGAGACCAGAAAGCTTCATTTGGCTTACTGGGTTGGGTAGCTCGAAATAGGCGCTAGGGATAGATGGGACGGCGAAAGGAGCAAAGAGAGAGATTGAGGAAGTGAGCAATTGAAGTCGTATTGCGGCGAAGAATAGACTGATGTCGGTGGTTCTTTGTAATGAGCGACGTCAGGGATCATATCAAAGCGAGGATATCTGATAGCTCCAGAGAGGGACTGGTGCTGTACCAGTAATGGACAATTCGGTAAAAAAGCGGATACTTCGGAGTAGAGAAATTTCCGCAACATAATCAGGTCTCGCCGAGGATTGAACTCAGGTCTCAGGAAAGTTCTACAACGCCAGCGAAAACCCCGAGGGGTTAGTTAGCGTCTTCAAAATCCTGCGTGCTAACCACTACACTACGAAACCGCCAATAGTTGGTGAAATTTCGTATACGAGGACTATATATACTGACATATAGCCGAAGAACGGACAGTGACGATAGCTGGGAGCTCACTTATATGATATCCTGGATATGAATAATACATTACGTTCTTATAGGTTATTATATCTTCCCTAGTCCAATTAAGGATAGATACCTTGTATTTTAGGGTAGTTAATCCCACTAATGGCAGGGCTTTGGTAAAGGTTACCAGGTGCGTAAATCCTGCCGCCTAACAATTCCATTGGCGGTTAACTAGGCTCTTTTCTATTCAGCTCGGTCTTTCGTGGAAATAGGCGATTTTACAATAGCACACTGCCTGTGCAGTATCCCTTGCGTGATGAAACGCCTTTTAGGTTCAGTAGCCTTGTCGCACTGCTAGGTCTTCACATGACATGTCGAGGCCTTCGTCCATTCTCCAATTCATCCTGGGCCCCGAATCGCGTCTCGGGTAACATCTCCTCCGATATCAGACCGAGTCCACCATCAATGGCGGGGCAGACGCGCGGGCGGGCGGGGTTGCGCATCGCACCACCCGCTCCGCATCGGAAATCAATTCCCCGTTGGTCGATTCCCCGTGGGGGAATACCGTTCGCAACGAGGAGACGGAATGACTTAATGATGCTGTCTCCATTGCCCGCCGATACCTGCCTACCTGGATCTAGCGATACTTTATCTGGAACAGGCGGTATAATACTTTGCGATCCCCTCCGGCCGGTTCTCGCCGTCAATCGACCTGCATCGTACACACGCAGCTAACTAACTACACATGCGCCCACCACGACACCTCCTACGAACGGCAGCGTCACACACCCTCCGGCACCGATATCCCCTCTCCTCGCCACGCACAGCAGCAACAGCCACAGAAACCTTATCTCGGACCCTAGCAACAACGGCTAATAACAGCCACCATACCAACCGAGTCATCTCCTCGCTCTCGCCCTTCTCCTTTTCCTTCCGCACCCGCACCAGCATCACCAGCGCCACTACTAGCGGCAGGAGAACGATGGCGACGGCGGCGGCCGCGAAGCGCCTCGAGGGCAAGACGGTGGTGATCACGGGGGCGTCGTCGGGGATCGGGCGGTCGACGGCGTTCGAGTTCGCGCGCACGGCGCCGCGCCACGGCCTGCGGCTGATCCTGACGGCGCGGCGCGTCGACGCCCTGAAGCAGATCGCCGACGACATCGCCAAGGAGACGGACGGCGGCGTCGCCGTGCTGCCCGTCCGGCTCGACGTCAGCAACCCCGAGGAGGTGCGCGGGTTCGTCGGGGGGCTGCCCGAGGGGTGGCGCGATATCCACGTCCTGGTGAACAACGCGTGAGTTCGTTCCTTCGTCCGTGTGTTCCGTGTCCTCGGTGTCGTGGGGAGAGGAGGCTAGGAAAAATATTGAGAGGGCGCGAGGACCGTCTTCTCCCTTGATACGAGGGCCTGCGTGCATGGATATGCGGAATTGGTCGACGATCGAGCAAGCGGCTGACTCGATATACAAAATTTAGAGGCCTAGTAAGAGGCGTAGCCAAGGCGCCCGAGATCGCTGAGGACGACATGAACGTCATGTTCGCGACCAACGTGACGGGGCTCATCAACATGACGCAGGCGGTGCTTCCCATCTTCCTGGGCCGCCCGGACGGAGGCGCTGGCGACGTCATCAACGTCGGCAGCATCGCGGGCCGCGAGCCCTACCCGGGCGGCGGCATCTATTGCGCCACCAAGGGCGCCGTGCGCAGCTTCACCGAGACACTGCGCAAGGAGCTCATCGCCACGCGCGTCCGCGTCATCGAGGTCGACCCCGGCCAGGTCGAGACGGTGAGTTAGCGAAGCATCTTTTTAAAGGCGTAGCGAGGACGGACGGACGGACGGACGGGAGACGCCTAAGCTAACCACGTTTTTGCTCGGTAGGAATTCTCGCTTGTACGCTTCTATGGCGACAAGGCCAAGGCGGATAAGGTCTATGAGTAAGCGACTTTTCTCCTTTCCCACCTCGACGCTCACGGTGCTTTTGCTAACGGTAGTTGAAAGGGGATGCGACCCCTTGACACCTGACGATATCGCTGAGGTTATTGTATTTGCTGCTACTAGAAGGGAAAACGTTGTCGTTGCTGACACCCTCGTTTTCCCCAACCACCAAGCGAGCGCTCTAATTATGCACAGGAAGACATCATAAGATTAAGTATAGATCCAAGATTTGAATTTAGACTATTATTCTACAAATTCAGGAGGTTTATTTAGCCTCCCATCCGATGTGGTGTCCGGAGTTAGAGATCCAAATGAAGGTTGCACCCTGCAACGCCTGTGGTTCATTATAACGGACTTACCTACTATGAGGGTCTCGAAGCCCTCGTGGGCTGTATCTGCGTTGGGACTACAGACCCTGGAATGGCGTCAGTAAGTTCTGACCCTAACTACTCGATAGACAACGTAGTGCAGTGAAGCATAGTATTCAGATAAACCGATTTACTCATTCACATGAATCGGCCCTCTAGCTCCACGCACCAAGACGGAACGTGGCGCTAAAAGACAACGGAAGCCAGCATGACACCACCGCCAGGCTGTAGCACGAGGCCACAGCTGACAGGTAACAACTCCACAACCGATCATCACAACCCAAAAGAGCAGCTCCGGTGCGGGAGGGTGGCTCGACCCAAGGTGAGATAGTTGAATGGATAAACTGTTTTCATCATGACAAGAAAACACGCCGAAACAAGACAGAAACAGCTTACACGATGAGTTTCTGCTTTCAGCATGGCAAACCATGCGGCTAGGGCCTGAATTTCCTGTATCAGCGTCAGTCAGCTAATGCCACGACGTCTAGAATCAGAAGGAGTGATATTTGGCAATAAATTTCAGAGAGTAGACTTTTGGTATATGGGGTATCTTCAGATATGTTCAGAAGCAGAACTGATTGAAAAGACTCATCATGTAATGTGAAAATGGGGGCGAGAGTAGTGTAACTTACATTCGATAGAGCTGGACGAGGTATATGTTCAGTAATTCTACAATGCAAATCACTACTGGCGGGATGGTCAGCATATGTTTCTCCAGGTTGGAAGTGACAATCTCGAGGTGGGAGTCGTGCTTCAGATGGTAGTGCATGTTCGTTCAGGCGCTCAGGTAATCGCGAAGAACAGTGGAATTAGATTCATCAATAGCAGAGTGCGGTGTGCGACGGGGAGCAGAGAGTGGGTAAGTAGGCAGCGTAGAAATCCGAGAACTTACAGAACCAAAATAGATCGAGTATCGGATTCGAGGCTCCATGGACTGGAGTACTCTCTGCATTTGATCAGTCAATACGGGCCATATTCGCGTCCGCGTAGTCACATGACGTGGCTCAAAAAGATGTGACTGCGAATACTCTCCGTAGGTCATCCACAGGTAGCGCTCATGATATCGCCAATCGAGACCATTGTGGATGGAAGTTCATACTGAGCCCTTCCGTTCATCGTAGGGTTTGAAGGTTGAAAAGAAAGAGGACCATCTAAAATTTTCAGGAAAAAAGGTATTCACTACGCTCCAAGTGGGTCTGTGCTGAAGCTCGGCCATCGGAGCTTGGTGGGGCTTTCCATCCAATGCAGCTCTTCCCCTGCGTTTGGAATTTTCGATTAAGATCCGTGTCTGATAGAGCTTCACGGTGTCCATGCCATAACTACAAAGACATTGGGGCTATGGCGGATCGAAGACGCATAAACGGGCCAATTGGTTCTACAGCTCCTCCCGTTTATGCCAGTCAGCCTCCTACCAGACGGGCGAAGGAAGTTCCCGAAAACGTCATTCGAAAGATCTGTATGTTTGATGCTCGAGGTGTCCCTCTCCAGCACTGAATGTCACTGAGATGCTGACGGGTTTATGCGCCTAGTCCTGAAGACGGGAGTCACGCCTTCGGCTTCTGGGTCCGCGTATCTGGAACTGGAGAACACTCATGCGGCTGGCCCCTCGAGCACGAGCTTGAAGCTCACATGCACCGTCCACGGTCCGAGAGCTTTACCGCGATCAGCACCGTTCTCACCCCACATCATCCTCACAACCCACGTTAAATATGCGCCGTTTGCGACGAGACAGAGGCGAGGCTATCTACGAGACTCGAGCGAGAGAGACCTAGGTGTACACCTAGAGACGGCACTGCGCGGAGCTATCATCGCCGACCGCTGGCCGAAGAGCGGTGTTGACATTATCGTTACCGTCATCGAGGGAGACCAAGACCGAGACTCACCAGAGTACCAGAAGGACGAGGGCTGGGACACGATGAATGTCCTGAGCGGCTGCATTACCGTCGCCTCGGCCGCTATCGCCGACGCCGGTATCGACTGCGTCGACACGGTTTCCGGAGGGGTGGCCGCGTTGGTTGCAAAGGATGGCAAATCGCAGCCTTCGATCGTTCTTGACCCGGCAGTCGCAGACTATCAAAAGGTGCTTGCGGCCTGTTGCGTCGCATACCTACCCACCAGAGACGAAGTCACCAACATATGGTTCAAGGGACAACTACCAGGTGCGGATATGCTGATCTATAACAAGATGGTTGAGAGAAGCCTTGTCGCATGCCGAAACGCGAATCGGGTTGTTGTTGCGGCTCTGAACGACACGGCCCGCCAGAAACAAAGTTCCTGATGAGACTGACCTTTCTGGGAAGTGATATCTTCTACGATTTTCCGGGAAGCGGGCTCATCGACACCACTGATAGTCCTGGCGGGGTTCGTCCAGATATGTCGCATATCTCCAAAGCGGCACTTGCCGCACTTCGGAAAATTTATAGACTTGAGCTTCAGGCTCATCATTCTAGGCAACCCCGAATCTCAAGAGCCGACTTGCTCTGCTCGGATATGCAAAGCTGTGCGACCTTATAGGGACTAATGCCGGTGCACACGGAGGCGTCTTTATGATTTCGACTCACTGGACAGAGACGAAGCATGCTGTCAAACCGCCGGGGCTGAAAACGCGATCTTCTCTGCAGGCTGCAGTAGACGCAGGAGGTCTAAGAGTATGATTGATATCTAGGCATGGCATAAGACACTAAAATGGTAGCGGCTCCGAGACTATCGGTGGACAGTCTGAGGTTAGCTTCAAGGATGCCAAAATGCTACCGAGCGCAACCGAGGACGCTAGTGAAGAGAGTGTAGTTTAGCTGTCTGTGTGCCTGTATGCGATATACCATATACAGCGGGTTTAAATATCTAGCGGTCTGTAGATAATCAAACCATGGGCCGCTATCGTTTCTCATTGAAATTACCGTGATTTCGGTGCTGTTCGCAATGTTCGGAGAGTTGTGCACCCCTTGATTCCCCAAGCCACGCCAAGATCTCGGCTCGGGAAGCTACTTACAGTAGGTAACTCTGGTGGGGAATTGGGGAATGAGCTGCGGAAGCGCATTGTTTAACAACTTGAGTCTTTACTGTATCAACCATGCCCTGAGGACTCACCATCGTCTGTCAGGTACCGAAGCCAGCTATTCTAATAACTGCATTAGCTGTCCGATGGGTATGAAGTTAGGCGAGTCGCATTAACAAAATGCATCCCGGTACGAAATTGCCATTCTGCCAAAGAGATGATCTGATATTCTAGACTAGATATCTACGAGTACATTATCGCCCAGGGAGAGCCGCGCCGTCGCCTCCTCGTGCCATAAGATCAGGACCGGTCCCGGCGTCTTGGGTTGAGCGCGGTTGCCCGGCTGCTTACACCAGATTCCACCACAACTCGGGAATCCGGATATCTAGGTTAGGGTTCTTGTTACCTGTAATACATACCTGCTTACTTACCTACCTACCTACCTACCTACCTACCTACCTACCTACCTATCTATCTATATATCTATATATCTATATACATAAAGATTCCAACCAATAATAAGTACGTGGTAACTGCGTCGCAAACGGTAACTCTAGCAGGCGCCGACCCGCTGGCAACCTCCGATCTATTGGGCCGTTCGTACCTGCAGGTCCCGCTATCTCTGACTACCCTCGTTGTCCTGCTGGTCTCGCCATGGCATCCCCAGGCGGCGCACCAGTCGTTCCAGCCCCAACACTATTCGATGACCACCACCACTTCTCCAGTAATGCCTGGCATTGGACAGTTCAACACTTCAAGCATTCCGTGAACGTCACCAGATACGTGAACGTCACGAGATACGCGCCGTCGCTCGAGGACCTCATCCTGGCCGGGCCCAGGATGCTGACAAAGCTCGGCTCCATCATCTCCTTCCCCGATGCAATCGACGGTTTTGGACAGAGAATCATTCCCGACCCTACCGGTCCCGACCCCGGCTACTTCCTGACGACCACCACTGCCGCCACTACCGAGATGGCTGCCGATGCCTCCGTCGCCGCTGTGGCTGCGGATCTGCTGGATGACGGTCAAGACCCCTCGACTATAGCTTCTAGGTTCTCCATGGAGGGTACCAAGGGTCTGGGAAGTGTCTTCAGCTATGCCACGAGCAAGTGGGCGCTATGTTGCGTTGCTATGGTACGTGTAGTTCGAATACCAGCCCGAGGAGTCCTGTGGTTCCCTACACTACTTCCCTTTCAACCCCATGGCTAGAAGGGTCACAGTCTCTGACGCGCAGTGGTTACAGGCCATCATCTTAAACCGCACACACATATTCGCGGCCTCGCGACGGAGACTACGGCTTACCTGGCCCATAAGGCTGGCACTCCGCATTGTCCCCATCTTCCTATTCCTCTACCAGGCCCGGCAGCTGTTACAATCCATACAATGCCAGACGTCGCCCGACTTCGCCGAGTTGCGCTGGGGAAACGCGACCAAGAAATCAGAACTCATGTTCGCACAACCGGGAGGGTACCTGCATGGGTTAAGCTCGACGCTGCTGCTCGGCGCAAGCGACTATGACAGTTGCCGCGCTATCAACATGATTCCCCCCAGGTCGGACGACTTCTCGAGCGAGTTGCAAGGTTCCCTATCCCGGCTGTGGCCTCTTTTCGGAACGCTATGTCTTAGCCACTTCCTGGAGACGATATCGTGCGCCGTACAGGGACGACCAGTAGCTGTCGAGACGGGTATGACCCTATTTGAGCACTCGTTGGCTTTTGCTGAGGCCGATGCGGCTATCGGTAACCAGCTTGGATGGGGTTTATTCTCGAGCGCAAACTCTAATCTGACTTTCCAGCAGTCCTCCGGGACCAGCATCGCTATCACCAGATCTATGGTTATGAAACGAGTTAACACCCCGCCCGAAGTCCTTCTGGTAGCTTTCTTCTCTGCCATGAGCCATGTCACTAGTCATACATTAGGGGTGTTCGGCTTGCAGAGCAAGTATCGACTGTTCAGTACCGGTTTCTGGGCTTTATGCTTCATGGCTAGCATAGTGCTCGAGGTATTTAACTTCTCCCTGGATGACCCCTCAAGCATGGGGCTCTTTCGGTTCCCGACGGTGTGCATCATTGGTTTCATACCGCACCTCATGGTATTCGGAGGTATTCTCGTGTGCGCCTCCATATATGGAATCGCCTTGATCCTTTCCGCCGTTGAGCCACCAGAACGAGGTGACAATGGCCGCCTGCCGACTTTTCGGGAACGCCTCCTGCAGGCACACGCAAATATGCAAGCGAACATATCGCTTTCCGACATCCGTATTTCTCGCGACATGGATTTCTACACTGCTTTACTTAGGACCGGCTTCGGCGTCATCACGATGGCTAGCGAAGCGGTATACCTTAACGAAGACCGGGGTGTGAGTCTTAAGGGGAACACCTGGCTAGAAGAAGAAAGATACCGCGAATTAGAAGCTCTCAGGATGCAGTGGGCCGGGACAGGGTTGGGATCATCACGCTACAACTCCGCCGGCACCATCGGGCTTGTCCCTGTTAAGGAGAGCCAGCTCGGGGTTTCGAACGGATACTCTCGGGAACGAGCAGCTCAGAAAATCCCCAAATCACGCCTGGGAGATCGCAAGTCCAGGGACGGCGTTGGCGCAGCTGAACGCAGCTCACGGTGGCTCTTGGCTTTGGAGTTCCTAGTGAATATTAACCGGTTGCTGCTGAGGTGGGGTGCGTTGCTCATGCTCAAGGGCCTCGCGCGCATCGGACTGCGAACTCAGCCACGGTTCTTGGTATGGCTTTCTCGCTGGCCTAAGACAAACGGCAAGAAAGACGACAGACAAGTCACGCAGGGCGACGCCGACAGATCGCGTCCTCTGCGGTTCATCAATGCAGATGGGAGGCCCACTTCTCTTAACGACGAGAGCGCCGATGTCGAAGCCGAAACGCGGCGGATCCTCAAGAGATCACCGGAGACTGCTAATATGCCAGAAGAAGAGATCGACTCGCGGCTCTACAACGTCTGGAAGCAGGGAGGTTTATGGGGCTCGGTGGACACCAGCGGCGATTGGGAACCCGATGAGGGCGACGACCAGTGGGACGCGACGAGCGCCATAACTAGCATCACCGGTAGTAGCATAGCAGATGGAGAAGACGACGAACGGAATACATGGATAGACGATGACGGCGACGATCGCAGTAGCAGCTACTATAATGATAATGACAGTCTCAGCGACGGCCAGCGAACCCCGACGCAACGTTCACCGTCGAGGATGACGTACTCGCGCGAGTCGCCCCCTCTCGTGGATCAGCCCTTCGCTATGACCGACCTCGCGCGCCTCCTGCACCCGGCCACTGCCGCGGAGCGCAACGAGGCTCACGCGCTGGCTGCCCACCTAGCTAGCGACCGCATAGTCACGCGGTCACGCTACGCACGCATGCAGCAGGCGCAGCGGGCACGCGTGCTCCTACCGCCCAACAAACTGAACAACCTCAGCAACAGCAACGGCAACAGATCCTCGAACTCCAACACCAACTATACCGCCACCAACAATAACAACAGCAACAGCAACAACATCAGGAAACCGCTCTCGACCGACGAGGAGGTCGACATGCTCGAGCAGCTGATTCTCGAGCGGCGAACAGCGCAGGCGGCGCACGCCGCGAACGGGAGCAAGCGGGACGAGGGACAACACGCCGGCGGCCCGCTGTGCGTCGTCTGCCACAGCGCGGCGCGTACCGTCATCGTCTGGCCCTGCCGCTGCCTCAGCCTCTGTGACGAGTGCCGCGTCACGCTCGCGATGAACAACTTCGACAAGTGCGTCTGCTGCCGCCGTGAGGTCAACAGCTTTAGCCGCATCTACGTCCCCTGAGCAAGCCCCATCCAGTCACCTCACCTCGCGGGCGTATAGGGCGTTGTGGGAGATTTGGTCTCACCACCGCTGAAGCACTCCGATGGCTACCGAGTATATCTGTTGCTGGTGTTAGTTTGCCTTGGGAGCGGCACAAGGCCGGGCCATCCCCGTGATCGATCTACTAGCATTTGAGCGTAGCAAGAGATGGGACGTGAGATGAGATGAGAGTCGTCGAAATCTCGAGATAGGACATTGAGATATTTTATTCGAAGGGCGTGCATGCATGGATGGATTGATGGGGGGATAGGCCGGCATTTGCAAGCAAGCGGCACAGCACGAGCGGAGGTAGGAATAGCATAGCACAACACGGGCAGATGGGTAGCAAGGCGTTCCGGAACGGTTATTTAGGGACTTTCACTATACTTTTTGTTTATTAGAGAGAGTATTCATCTTGTATTTCTGCGCATGATGCCAGTACATGGAAGGCTTATTATCATCCTGGATTCTTTTGTCACGTGCAATATATAGCATTTGGCTTAAGCGAACCGCTGTGGTTTCCACAAGAAAGCTATTGAGCATCGAGTAATCGTTTCATTCAGGGGTATCATCACGGGCATCAATGCATAAGACCGGTAGCTAACCACTCCCACGAGTCTCTTCCAACCAGCAAGTCCTAACTCACATCCCCGCCCACTCGATACAGAACGCGCGCACGTCCGGCGAGTGTCCGCTCTTCACACCATCGCCGCCATCTTCGTCCTCATCCTCGTCCTCGGGCGAGACGACCCCCCCGACCAGGAAGCCTTTCTTGACGTTGGTCCCCAGCCGGCCGCCCGCCACGAGGTCCAGCATCGCGATCTCCTCGTCCCACCCGTAGCACGTCGCCTGGAAGTGGCTGTGGAACCGCAGCGGGTCCCCCGGGTACACGTTGTAGTCGCACCCGAAGCGCAGGCCCGGCATCATGTAGTAACCCCTCGCGTGGAGGTGGGCGTACAGCGGCCACGAGGAAGGTGCGTTGGCGGTGGTGCCGAGTGCCGCTTGGGAGGTGGGGAGGGATAGTGATGATGGGGATGAGGAGGGTTCCGGCGGCGGTGTGAGGAGTGCGCCGCTAGTAGTTGGTGTTATGTTCCAGATCTGACGGGGTTCTACTCTTACCGCCGTGGTAGTAGATTTGGTGGGGGTAGATGATGAGGTGGTAGGGTCTGCTGAAGGGGAGTCGAAGAGACTATCGCTACTGTCGAGGCCTGCTTCGCCCTCCGAAGCAACTGCTTGTGCGCTCTGCTTAGATGACGACGGTGGCTTCCTGGCCTTGGCCTTCTTAATGTGCTGTGCCTGTCGGAGTCTCGCCTGCCGCGTCTGCTCCGCAGCTTCGTCCTCCACTCTCTTCCGCTCGCGCCTGATGTCATCTAAGTACGCACGCGCGGCCGCCGCATCCTGGGCGTTACTATCTTCATCCTCATCTCTGTCAATATCATCACCGCCACTACCGTAATTACCGCCAACCCCACCATCGCCCTCACGAGATCGCCGCAGAGACCGCGTCAGGGAGGCGAGGCGCGCCGGGTGGAAGGCGCCGTCGTCGACGACGTATGCGGCGCCGCGCGAGACCAGCAACAGCGCCTCCTCGGCCAGCAGCTCCATCGGCAGGCCCATGAACACGTTCTGCTGCGGGTTCTGCGGGATCGTGCCCGCGAACACGCCGCACATGTTGTGGCGCCGCCGCAGCCGCATCGCGTCCTCAATGTCGAACACGAGGTACCGGCCCGCGATCTTCGAGATCCGAATGGGATCCGCACGGGGGTCGGGCGCGCTGGAGGATGCCATATTTACTGGCTGGCTGGCTGGCCGCAGAAGAGTAGATAATTGAGTGTACGTCGCCAGCTAGCTCTACCTGGTCTTCTTCGTTACATGGCCTACTACAGACGGAAGATCTCAGTCAGCATTGAGATCTAGACGGGGGTTGAGTGGTGAGCGAGATCTTTGGAAGGGCTTGGTCGATCATATTTTCCAGATTAATGGTTATCAACAGCGTGTGATTTCTGTGGATTGACAGATATAGTGTATAATCATTCGACCTGTGCATTGAGACGGGGGAAGACAAGGAGAAGCCTACCTTTCTATTTTGCTTTGCAGTATTGCAAGCTTGGTTCGTCGGAGTTCTGAGGTTTCTCAATTGCGAAGAGAAAAATAAATCTGGAATGTGGGTCAACATAGTAGCGGGCCCCCACACTTAGAGGGGAACCGTGCACAGTATGAATGAGATAATGCGTCCCCCTATTCGCACGTTCTTGAGCTGCACTGCTGTTCGTCTATTGCTGCGTATCCATCGCCCTTGCTTGAAATACATAAGGCGCGGTTTGAGAAGTTTAATCGTCATTTATACTCGCGCTTCATATTGGCCGGACATACTATCTTGCTGCGCCATTTATATTATATATATATATATATATAAATAAGCCTGGCCTTGTGGCTACGAAGAGTCCAATAAACTTGAGTTCTCTTCGAGCATGCGGTCTCTTCTGGGTCGTTATAGAGGCTGTTAGGGGCCTGAATCCACGTAGAATGACATAGTTCCAGACGTCTTTTGGCTGATATGGACGCGTAAGAGCTTGTCCGCTTCTCTCAATGACCCCCACCAACACCCCTCATCACCATCACACCCCGAGCATCACCTACCCCCTGATCTCCCCAAACCAGCCCGCCAACGTCGCGATCTTGATAGACAGCGTGACGACGGGATAGAACACGAGGTTCCAGACATCGGCGCTCCAGGTGCCGGCGTCGAGGGCCGCGCCCCATCCGCGCTGCGGGTCCGCCTGCGCCATGGTCGAGAAGAGCCCATACCAGTGCGTGAGGTCAGCGAGGACCAGGATGCCGATGTGCAGCCGCAGGAGACGCCCATTGGGCGGCGAGGAGAGCAGCACGGCGAGCCCGTACAGCATCGTGGTGAGCAGGAACTGGCATACGACGGACGGCAGGAAGAGCGCCGGCACTTCGAGTGGCGTGGGCGACCGCGCGGATAGGGCGAGCAGCGGCTTCGCTTGGGCGTAGTTGGCGTACATGCCGTAGGCGCTAGGAGTTTGGTAAGCGAGGTGTGAAATCGAACTGCTAGGTGATTAGGGACGGCTTACATGGCAACCGGTTCCAGATAGAGGAAAAAGATCCTCGGAAAGGTGGGTAGCAGTGATGCTGTATTGCCTGGCATTGTGACAGCCCGAGTTATGCAAGTTGCGAATCGTCGAAGCTTTTTTGATATTTTAGTTCAAGGTCAAGTTAACACTTCGGACGATGCAATACGAAAGCGTACTTTTTTTGTGTGGAAGCAGTCGGCACCTCAAAACTATTTATCTCCTGAATTAATGGCTATTCAGACAACGCAGCGCGAGGCGGTATGGTTGCGGGGTCAATGTCGACCGCTGAGCTTGGCCCGTCACGGAAGGAACGCGGTCTCAGGTGACGCAGACTCTCCTTGCCAAGCCCTGGACTTCGGTCTTCTCGGTTGTCCGAGATGCATGAGCTGCGGCAGGCAGCATTGAACCCAGCAACACGCCATCTATAGACTCTTCACCAATGAAGAACACATGTAAATGCTATTTATGGAGCATTCTATATGGGCGGATCCTTGGTCCGTCCAGATCTTGTCAGCATATAGCTGGCAACCTAACTGGTTCTAGGGTTTTCAGAAGCTGGTTGACTCATTCTTGGCTCGCCTGGCTGAGCATGGCAAACGGATTGAGAGAAGGAGACCTTTTGCCACTCCGTCGCATGGGATCGCGTAAGGCATCCCGCTTCTGCTTACTCGTCTTCTTCTTCCTCTTCGATTTCGTCCCTTCCGCCGCGACCTGAGCTAGATCGACAGCCGGAATCCCCAGGATGCCGGTGATAGTCGTAAGTATCTGCTTCGAGGCAAAGTCTGATAGCAGTCCTGACATGTCTCCAAATGTCGGCCACTCAGCAATAGTGGGTAGGGAAATAAGGGATTCGCGCAGCTCTGCGAAAGCTTCTGGGAGGTCCTGCTTCAATGCGACAACGACATCTAAGATTTGCTTCAATATTCTCAACGAGTAGTGAGAGGCTTGGATCTGGGCGGTATAGTGTATGAAGTCCCAAGAATAGTCGTATACATCTTCAGATGCAGAAGTGGCTTGACTCAACATCGTAACTGACAGTGAGCTTCTCTCGTCCGATGCAGATGATTCGACGTCCTCCATAATAGCCAACGCAAGCCAAAGCATCTCAGGGGATGGCAACCGCTCTCGGAGTTCCTTGAGTGTTGTAGCAAGTTGTGTACATCCTTCTATGGTTTCCACTGGCTCTGGTATACCGAGTTGGCGTCCGCTGTGGCCATTAGACGGCTCTAGGGTCCTATACTCGACGATCTTTCCAGACCTATGGGATGACAAGCTTTGTAGTACACCGTAGGCGATTTCCCGGATACTTGTGCTTGCTGTCCAACAGCTTCTCAACCCCCGACTTTCTATCATAACTGGTAGAAACATCGAGAGCGTCTCCGGTCCACGGGATGCTGGCTTGCTTGATGCATCTGGTACTAATCCGGTTTCTTTCATAACCAGAGTTTGAATGACAATTTCCGAGATCCGTGGATCTAAGGTCACGATCGCGTCCAGAACTCTGCGGTCAGCTGGAATACACGCGTCAACTTCATATTCCTTCATGAAGTTCAGATAATCGAGCGAAGTGAGGACTTCTGGCGTGCTGTTTTTAGCTTTCTCGACCGCATCCTCAAACTTGAGTCGACAGTTGATCTGCTCGAATACGACGCGCGGTAGCCCACCTACTTCCTTGATGCCAAGTTGGTCGCTGATCCCGTGGAAGGAAAACGTAGACGTTGACAATGCAGGAATCCCTGATGAGCGGTCATACACAATGTTCCAGAAAAATGAGACACGACCGTCCGACCCAAGGTCCTGAATGAGGAGATCCGAATCGCTAGTGAGTACTATGCCTCCATTTTGGCGGACATCCCGGGCGCAGAAGGTATCTGCTTCTCCGGGAACCACCTGGATCAAGGGGCCCCAGTCCTGGCAAGTCGCTAATGCTTCAATGACAGCTGGGACTAAGAAAGGAGGTTTAGGTAGCTTGTCAGCGGCGGATCGTCCCGTGGAGTTTGTAAATGTGATACCAGGCTTCACAGAATCAAACACATCGTCATGTGACTTGGTTGTTCCGAATGGATCGAGCGCGACAAGGGCCCTTATGTTGTGTGACTGCTCAAGCAACCGCTCCTGCCTGATCTCCCACTTGCTCGGGGGTAAGTACCCGTCGAAGTATATTTTTCGCCTAGCCGGCTCAGTATTATGAAGCACGAGATGAAGTATCTCAATTCAGAACCTACACTTTCACATTATTTCGCTTCAATTCCTCAAGCCACCCCATAACGAGTCGGCTAAGGAGTGTGTAGGGGGGTTGGCAGATAAAGCTGCTTCCCGGTTTCCTGTGCATCATACATTCCGTCAAAATTCGGTGAACAAGTGCGGGACCGTCGATAACGACGCTCTCGCCGCTTAATGCTGATGGGACTCCATATCGCTGAAGAGCTGGAGTGAGACCCCGAATGCCCATCTCGTCAGGGACGTTCGGGCTAGGTCCTTCCCCTTTAAAGTAGGTGTCCGAGATAAAGATGGATTAAATTTGTCAATACTTTATGGCAGTAAACATAGGACTTACTGACTCGAATATGACGGAATCAAGGCTTCCTAAGGACAAACCCCTCAAGACGCAAGAGCAACGTAGCGTCACTTGAGAATGCCTTAGTTCCAGTGTGCCATTGGAAGGTTTGATCGAAGTACCTAGGAAATACCCAATCAACCATTCACCAAATATATTATGTAATCCACAGAGTGCTGCAATGCTCGTAGCGGAACGAGCCGGTTGCTTCGGACCCCAGTTACAAAGAACCGTCAAATCAGGAGGGCCAGATGCGATATTTCGCCAATCACGGGCAGAGACTGCCACAGCGACCCACTGAAAAGTACGAAGTTTTAGTGGTAAACATGCTAGAATTTGCTTTCCCTTCCTCCCCAACTTCCCCACTAAAAATGCCCCCGTTCCAAACTTTACTGGGCTTCCGATTGAAAATAAACAAATTCTTCTTCTCCCCTACTTACCCGAAGCTTAACGTCGAAGAATCCGGCCAGTCATGAGAGGCACGCTGGTATTCTCGGGTACATCATGCCCAGAGCTGACGAGCAAGATCTGCTCCAACCTGGGCATGACCCCGGCGGACGCCGAGCTCTCTCAATTCTCCAATGTATGTATGTCGTAAGGCCTACATGGAGTTGTTGTTGTCGCTATTTGCTTGCTTTCACCGACACCATCCCTCGTGTGTACCTCTCCGGCGACACTCTCGGGAGCTGGGGATTGATGATCGAGAAGCTGACTATGATAGGGCGAAACCAGTGTCCGCATCCTGACCAGTGTCCGAGATAAAGATGTATTTGTTGTGCAGTCGGGCAGCCCAACCATCAACGACACCATCATGGAGCTACTCATCATGATCTCGGCTTGTAAGGGTGGCTCTGCGAATAAGGTCACCGGTAAGCGAAACGCCGGTCCATCATTCGTGGGAAGCCAATGGCAGCTAATGCCCGCTTTTCTTCTTTCTCTAGCCGTTCTCCCATATTTTCCCTATAGCCGTCAGTCCAAGAAGAAGTCACATCGGGGTGCCATCACCGCCCGCATGTTGGCAAATTTACTTCACGTCGCAGGTGTCAAGCATGTCATCACTGTCGATCTCCACGCTTCGCAGATGCAGGGATTCTTCAAGTGCCCGGTCGACAATCTTCATGCCGAACCTCTCATTGCCCGATGGATCCGTCTGAACGTCCCGAACTGGAGGGAAGCTGTTGTCGTTTCCAAGAATGCCGGGGGAACAAAGAGAGTCACTTCCCTTGCCGATGCTCTAAAGCTCAATTTCGGCCTGGTGACAACCGACCGAAAGCGCGCCAAAAACATGACAGCTAGTATGATCATGAACCACCTGGACGGCTGGGATCACCCTCCAGCATTCATGAATCGCTATCATGGCACCGTCTCCGAAGACCAGGACTCGGTACGTTCACAAGACGGCACAGGCCCGGCAAGATCGTCTCGGATTATAGCAGACTCTCAAGGCTCTCCAAGGCGCGTCAGTGGTCCACCACTGCGGACTGCCAATCCATCGCGGTCTTCACATACAAGGACTTACCACAGCTCCGCCCAGCAATCTCCAATTGAAGAGCTGCGTAATGAGGAAGAACAGGAAGAACCACAGGATGTCTTGCAGTATAATGATGAGCACGCAGAAGAGGTGACACATGGACGACTAGTCCAAGGCCACGTGGTAGCGGACGACTTCCCCTCGTCTGCCCAATCCGATGCTGGTGCGGATGGAAGCCTGTCGCAGCCAGGTGAAGATCCTATGACCATGTCGCATGCGTCGTCGTTCTTCGCGCCCGAACCGCATGCCCTTGGTGGATCAGGCGATGCTGGAGCATCGTCCGACGAAGAGGAAGATAAGTTCAAAGACCCAAAGGTCGAGCACATGATCACGCTAGTGGGCAACGTCAAGGACCGCCCCGTACTGATCGTCGACGACATGATCGACAAGGCGGGATCATGGATCGCTGCAGCCGAGACAGTCGTCAAGCGAGGCAGGGCCAAGAAGGTTTATTGCATGGCCACTCACGGAGTTTTTGGTGCCGACTGCCTTGAACAGCTCCAGGCCTGCGACTGCATTGACCAGATCATCGTGACCAATAGTTTCCCAATACCCGAGAAGAAGATCAAAGCCGCCAGCAAGCTGGTTATACTGGATCTATCCTTCCTCCTATCCGAGGCCATCCGGAGGAATCACTATGGCGAGTCCATATCGCCCTTGTTTCAGCATTTTGCCGAATAGAGAAGCCGGCAGAATGTGACGAGCACCATTAGAGGCCGCACCATCTCGCAGATGGGCATTGATGAATTATGACTGTAGCATGGGTTTAGGAATCCAAAACCCTACCGGCGTCTTCGAGGGTAGAATTCTGGCTGGGCGTCGGCGACTCCATGGCTCCAATAACGGATTAGGTCAAAGGTGTGAATTCAAATACCCCATTTTAGGTGTTTGCTTCTAGGTATGTCTTTGGTGATCTTTGTCATTTTGTACTCTCATGACACGGTCTGCCTCTGGGCAGTACTTGTGACCCATCCCAACGGTGCTACCCTCGGGTAGCCAGGACTGCATTCCCTTCTAGGATCAGCTCTGAACGGAACGTTGGCAGATCAAACAGTCCCTCGGGACTATTACGTTGCTAGAAGGCCAACCACTCAGACTAAACATGGTCACATCTTATCTAGATGGTGAGCGCTTGGCAAGAGAAACCTTCGGACATTTCTAATTCTTATAATTGATTCTACTATCCTAGCAGGCGTCAACCCTGCCCCAAATACCCTGTCGCTGTCCAGCAGAGACGACTCTCGAAGGCGTATCTAGATCAAACCCACGAAATTCAAGAGCAAGTTTTGTATCCATTGTTGTGGCATCTCCTGATCTTCACGCGCCTCTAATCTTCGCGACTATGTCTCCTGATCTCCTAACGCAGTGCCGTCCCGCCCTTGGACAATTGCCGATGTCAATGGCGTAGTTGTTCAATCTGAGCCCCCCGCGTTGCATATCTCGTGGAAATATCTCGGTGTTGTGCTGACCTTTTCGGTGAAGTGCTAGTCGTTATGAGATGGGAACGTACTGCCGAGGGCCGTCTCTCGCCTATTGGCGGTTCGCATTGCATCGCATCTTGCCGGCCGTAACACCTGCTATGCATCTCCTTTCGTCGTCTCTAGGACGCCAGAGCAGTTATATACTAGGCCGGCTACCCATATAGCGACGCAGCTCGTCGACGTGACACCCGTGCAGCCGCGGGACGGGCGGCAGGACCGACACCGTAAACTCGCGGCGCCAGGCATGCTCGAGCGCGCCCCTCGACGACGTCGCCTTGGGCGCGAACCGGTACTGCGCTGTGTCGGCTGCCGTCGGCCGCGGGTACTGGAACTCCCAGGCGTAGTAATCGGTGGGCATCATGGGCTGGAAATGGCTGTCGTCGGCGTACAGCAAGAACACGTGCCGGCTGTTGTAGGCGCCGCGCATCGTCGTCTCCGTCACCGTTATCACCGACCATGAGTCTCGCAGCAACGAGGACGGCGATGCCGAGGACCGCGCTCCGAACGTCACCACGCAGATGTTGTAGAGGTCCGCGCTCACCTGTTGCATCAGCGCCGGCGTCCACGCGTGCGCCATGTGCAGAACCTGCCAGATGTTCGCCTTGAAGGAATAGCTACCGCCGCTGTCGCCGTCTCCCTCGTCCGCCGACGGCGCCGCCGTGTCGAAGAACCGCGCGTTCAGGTGCCGCGCGTACAGCGCGTGCCGCGGGTGCTCCTCATGCGTCAGCACGTGGTGCACGTACGCCAGGTGCTCGGCCTTGACGAGGTCCCAGTGCCCGTCGCCGCCGTACAGGTGGAACGACAGCGCGCGCCAGTAGCAGTCGCCCGCGGGCTCGCCGTGGTTGCCGGGAACCAGGAACCGCACGTCCTCGACGAGCGGGAACCCGCGCAGCACGCGCGCGCCCCGCGAGCGGCACCACGCCCGCTCCGTCGACGCCGCGTCCAGCCCGCGCCCTACGCCCCACGACGTGCGCCGCAGCGTCTCGCCGATCTGGAACCCCACGTCCCGCCGGTGCGTCGAGCCCACGTCCCGCAGATAGTCGTCGAGCCGCAGCTGGAGGCCCGCGACCGGCGACGGCTTCCTCTGGTACAGGTCCGTGTTCGCTTGGTACCGCAGCTGCCGCCGGCTCTGCTCCGTCCCCGCGTCGCCCCGCGCGAGACCATAGAACTCCTCGATTCGGCCCCGCATGCCAAGCTCGTCGGGGTCTTCTTCGGTCGACGGGCTCGGGCTGCCGCCGCCATAGTACGCTGCCCCTCCGTGGCGGAGGCCGTCTTCCAGGTCTATGTACTGCTGCTCCGTTTCGTTCGGCCGGGCCACTAGGCCGTAGTTCTGACGGCCCGAGCCTCCGACGCGGATGGACCCAGGAACTTCGTCTGTGTTGTTGTTATTGTCGTTGTCGTCCTCGTCCTCGTCGCTGCTGAGGAGATCGACTACTGCCACGACCTTCTGCTTATTCGAGAATGATGATGAGGCTGATGAGGTCCGGGCTGCGCCCGATGATGGCTGGATGGCCGCTGCCGTCTTTTCGGGCTGCCTGAGCAGGCATTTGACGACGGTGGTCGAGTAATTGTAAGGGACGACGGGCTGAGGCCGACGAATAAGCTCCTGCTGCCGCCTCCAGAGCTCGATGTTGGAGGACGTAGCGGGAATGGGGCTAGTCTGAGTTGAAGCTTCCGTATACAATGGAGTGGCAATTTTAGTGCTTACATCAGTGTACGCACACGAGGTGATAGGGTCCGTACCAGCACCAGCATATGAGGATAATATGACTGGATCGGTGCCAACATTGGTACATGAAGGTGGAGTGATAGGGTTGGTGCCAGCATCTGTATACGGAGATGGGCTGACACGGTCGGTGCCGACGTTGGTGTATGGACATGGGTTGATAGGGTCGGTGCCGACCTCTACGTATGACGGTGAGGTATCTGTACTGGTCCCAACGGACTTATGGCTAGACTCAGAGCAAGAAGCAGGAGGCGTGCCGGTGTATCTATTGTTGGCGGTACTGACCGTCATCTCTGCGGGACTTTGGGTATAGTAGCAGTCTCCCATGTCAACGAGGTCGGCATCTGGCGAGCTGCTGTTGCGGCGGCTGTATTACCCCATATTAACTGAGAATATTCGACTAAGATATGAAAGGAAGCATGGGCTTTACTTACTCAAAAGCCGGTAAGAAAGGGCTTCTTTCAGGTGATGCTCTCTTAGATGAAGTATTTGAGGATGACTCAGACGATGCTGTCTCAGAGCAAGTGCTATCAGAAGAACCATCAGAGGAATGTGCCTGGGAGGACGAGGAGTTCGCCTGGCGATGTCTCGCCAAAATATTGTCGTCGAGTTTGCTACTAAGGTAGTTAATGGCCTCCTCATCGAGGAGCCCGTCTGCATTGATATTTTCAAAGCGTTCAACTGCATTCTTCAGCTCCTTGAGGGCGTAGGCATGGTAGTCAGGACCGAAGTTATCCTCGTAAGCCTCACGCTGGGCCTGCAGGACGTGGAAGCCATGTAGGGTAGGGACAGTCTCAGAGGGGACAGTCGAGAGCGGGCTGCTGCTGCTATTGCGTTGGGAGATTCCGACTGGGCGGGTGCCCATGCGAAGGCGCTTGGATTCCCGAGTCTCAGAGCCTGGCGTGGGCGTCTCGAACTTGCGTTTGCCGCCCGGACTGTTGGGCTCGTCACTACCCCCGCCAAAGGGGATGTAATCGGCCATCTTCCTTATAGAAAGTGCTATAGTGAGCTTGATATGGAGGGCACGCAATTTGAAAAAGGGTAGGTCAGATTGAATACTTAGGCAGTGGGAAGGGCGTCAAGCTGAATTTGGTAAGTACGAGATCAGAGATATGACTTGTGCGCAGAGTAGCTGGATTTCTTGGGGGGGAAAGAATGCCCAAGATTGCCTTGACTTGAGAGAAATTATGTGAAAATAATTTCTTGAAAATAGTAGACAAGAAAGTATGTGTGGGGAAGTTATCTCGCAGACGTGAGCATATTAAAGAAGGAATGGTGAAAGTAACAAGGTCAATTGTTCTACTTCCTTCGGCATTGGGATTGTGAATTACTTCATAACCTTGGGAAATAGGCAAGGCCTTCTCATCCTGCAATATTCGTGGTCTCCATGGTGTAATTACAGTTGGTGTCATCATCTCATAATTGCGTAGAAGTTATCAGGATCTGTATTTCAAAGATTTTTTTTTGAGAATGAGGTACCAACGTGAGATATCATGTTACTGTCACAGGTATGCCATCTATTCTTTCTTTTTTTCGGCCCATAATCACACTTAATACCGACTTACTGACCTGATGAACTCATACACACACCTATATATATAATATATTCAATATTGGTTTCATGCTCGCTCATACCTGTCGGTACAGGGCCGTAACTGAGGATCTACTCAAACTTGGCGTGGATGTTGGCCCACTACATAGTTCTGCACAGTTGATACTGAATATGGGCAACCGCTGGAGCCGTAAATGCCTTTAGGGGTTACCTGTCGATACACCTATCCAAGGCCCCTTGCTCTTTTGTTCTTCCTCACGTATGCTTCACTAAGGTCTCATATCGTCGTAGCAGATGTTTAAAGCAGACACCAACCATAATATAGGACCAACACCCTACCAATAACTACTCAATAAAAAACTAACCCAGATATTAAATCAGACTCATGTTAAGTGGTAAAAACCATTATGAGACTAGGTATTTCACAGGCCTCACTCCTACCACTTCCTTTAGGCTGCTGGTGAAGACATTAACATAGAGCCGTTATTATACTCGAAATCCTCGGACACAAAAAGGTTGATATCTGAATCACAATGGCTTATATCTCAGAAAGGGGTCTCACTAAAATTGGCTGAATCCATAGGCTGTCCCAAGTAACAACCTGTACTTCCTAAGAACTGTATTCATAATTAGCAGAGTCTTCCATTACGAGACCTATAAGTTGAGCAGTCTAGGCGCATGGACAAGCATGAGAAACGGCAATGGATAGATGACGTATGACTCTGATCATATAAATCACAAAGTATTGAAGGCTCTCCAACTTGAAGATCCTGAATAGGGGTAATTCAAACTCGGATTCAATTCCTATGGATGCCCTATACTCCCGGGCACGACACAACTGAATCAAAATTTTTCTCAAGTTGATATCTATTAGTGAATTGCTCTCAATGCCTCTAAACTAGCGTTGATCAGTAACTTTGTCCAATGTTGCGGTCTCCCCGCCTTCCGCGTGGCATTTAGCGAGGCAAAGCGAATAGCGTTCATATTCTTCAAAATTACTTGATACTATCATGGAAGGTCTAAATTCCAACTTCACAAGGTGTATATTCCCATACTATCACAGATACTAAATGGTGAGGGCCTAAGCACCTAGGGGTCAATATCCCCAATATCATGCTAAACAGCGCAGTGAGTATCGGAGCAGATTTTGAATTAATGATAAGTTCCTTGCTATCTATTCATACTGGAGTAGGGATTTGTACACCGTATTATTCCAATTTTATGAGCTCGAATAGACCACATTCCGACACCTTTCAGTAACCCTCTCTACCTGTGTACCATATTCTATTTGCTAGCCCCAATGTCACAGAAGAAATTGAGGTTATATTGACAGCTCTGGCTCTAAGGTGGCTAAGACCTTCCCAAGCCACTTAGGCTGATCGAAGCCCCTTTTTATACTTAGCGCCTGGTGGGTCCCATATGGGTTCACCGGGGGTGTCTGATTGGAGCCCTTTAGACCCCCATTTTCCACGACGCCAGAGATACAGTAAGACCACAAACAAGCATATCGTACAGTACAATAGACACATTGACAGGGTGTTAGATACCTTCCAAATTCAGCCTTCCGATACTGGTTATTAGTTGCTAGATCCGGAAAGTTTGAGACCTTCCTTTCGTCTACCATTGTCATACCTGCTGATGCTGCAACTAATAAGTTAACTATTTGCGATTTTTAGTCCTCTGGCCCTAACCGAAACAAGAAAGAGAAGAATTGTAGATTCCTAAGTCTATTCCACGAAAAGCCTGTCCAAGTACACTTTCCACCCATCGTCTTCACCAATATACCCTATATACATGTCTGGACGAACAACCACTACGAATCTCTCTTCTTCGTTGACCACATCAGAAGAGAAGACATGGTCCGTCGGACTTGAGTCCGGAGTATGCGTGCTTATACCTTCTTGTTTTGGCTTCTCGGGAAGTAGTGTGAAGCACGTGCATACATCACGGAAGCAGGAACGAGGTCCTTGTTCTCCTCCTATCATGAGGACTAAGAACTTTCCGTACGAGAGCATCGAATACAGGCGTGTGCTTTCTTTTCCTTCCCGGCTGAGGTATATATCCGGGCATCGCTTACCCGCTTTCCATAGCCCTCTTTCAGACTCGGATATGAGTTCGGAATTCAATCCGTCGTAGGAAACACCCATCCCTATTTCCGTGACGTTAGTCTAAAATCTGACTATTACGCGAAGGGAACCGCTGCCTTACCGGTGATGTATCCGGCGTTTTTCTCGATTGTCGCAACGTATTGCTTAGCGGTATGCACCGTGTCTCTTACCAGTCTTGCCGCAACATCGATGACTCCCTGTGCAACTTGGCGACGCTCTGTGTCATAGCTGCGGATGAGGTCCAGGGCGGCTCCGGGAGCCAGTTTCTTGCATTTTATTGCTGTGATGACGCGCCAGCTGAGGGCGAAGGCATCGGCAATCCCGGTATTCAACCCCTGCCCGCCATTTACTGAGTGGACATGCGCGGCATCGCCAGCAAGAATGATGCGCCCTGTCCCCTGATTTGACACAAACGTAGACGCGATCCTCTCCCTCACTAGTCCAGTTTGCCCTGTCAGCGTCTGGGTGCTCATATCGAAATCGAGGTCCCCTTTAAAGAGGTGTGTGAAGCATCAACGTACCGTCAAAAGTGCTGAACCACTCCGTCTTCACAAAGTCGACCCTGTAAGGAGCAAGGTGCTCTCGAATCGAGTCCTCCGCCCTCTCTTGCGTGGTTTCCCCCTCGTGTAGTACGTAGAATCGCGCCATTCCGCGTTCCCTCGGAATCCATGATACTCGAGACTGCCCGTTCAACTGAAACGTGATTATCTCCGAACATACCGGGAAGTCGGTATCTATGAAAGTGTCGAGGACCATCCAAACCATTTCAGGTTTGGTACCGGTAAAGCTGATATTCAGCGCGCTGCGGACGGTTGACCGTGCCCCATCGGCAGCAATAGCATACTTGCCGCGAACAGTTCGACCAAGATCTGTAGCGACTGTCACACCCGTTCCAGTCTCCGAGATAGAGACGACCTTTTCGCCATACCGAACAGGGTTCCCCTCTAGTTGGCTTAAGAGTTCTTTCTCGACCTCGGGCTGACCGATCATCAAGAAATTTCGGTGGAAGCAATATTCGAGGCTTGTCCACCAATGACTCTGGCGCGATTTAAAGCTGCCTTCTGCGAATGTCGAACTTGCTGTAACACGTGAGAACCTGTTCCTTCGGTGGGGGTTTAATGTCTTACTGTTGCATTTGATCCCTTTAGGCAAAAGGCCGTCGAGAACCCCCACGATCTCAAGGTACTGTTGGGTCCGCGCGTTCAAAGCATCCGCCCGACCTAATTCAAGAGGTCCATGTTTCGCGTCTAAATACCATGAGTGATTAAGTCTAATTGTACCGTGGAACACCATACCAATAACGCACACAGAGGCTCCGAGCTGTTCGGCAAGCACTGCTGAGAGAAGTCCTGTTGGGCCGCCTAAATGGAGTTAATTAGTATACGAGCATATATGAGCATATACGGCACCAATGGCACGACTGACCACCTATAACTACCAAGTCAAATTCCGCTTCCACTTCGGGGGCCTGAACGTATTCGCCCATGATGATGTAAATAACAGTTGATGGACAACGCGAAGTAGAAGCTGTAGTGAAGAGTTGAAGAACCGTTGAGATCAAATAAACATGTCGGCTATGAATTCAGAGGGCCAAATCCGCGAGCTATATCTAGGTCTAGACTCTTACAGATAGAACATTGAACCGGATTGGTGGCGTAACGTGAAAACACAGGTCACATGCCAATGTCTGCTTATGAGCGTTCTCCCTTTCGTCGGAGACTTCTCCTAAATTGTGTGCAGCCCTTTGTCTCGGGCCCCGGTAACCCCGTCAAGCCAGATTCGGTTTAACCCGAAATCCGTATACTCCTACTCAGCCTTACAATACTCTAATTGGAAAGTGAGAACGAGCGACTAGATGGTACGCGACTGGACGGCATGCGACGGCGTCTTCGTTAGACCGGAGTAGCTAGGCTAATGCGAAGACTAGTAGCTTACTTAGTTCTGCTCAATGCTACATCGATATATTGACTTTCCCCTTTCGTTAGGTGGAACATTCCCTTAGACCGGATTCAAAGAATTTAACATCTTAGCCGTCAAGAGGATTATGCGAGATCATCTGAGTCTGGGTTGCTGGGATGTTCCTGTCGGGTCATATACTGTATTCGTTCAATTTCCCCTTTGCGTCAATGTCTCAATCCCCAGACGCAAGGGTTTGTGATCTCCCTCGGCCTTTGGCCGGCTAGCGAAAATGATGGTGCATATGGGGAGGCAGCAGCGTCTTGCAGGCTTTAGAACTGTGCATATACATTATGAAGCATCGATGCCTCTGTCTTGCTATCCGTGACTAGAAACTTGAGAACCCAAGGCTAAAAACACCCGAGCCAAGAATATCTTTCCAGACTCAAATTCAGCCGGAACGTGGCTCCCTCTATTTTGACCACCCCCTCACTTCTCCTCCGGATAAGAGACATATCGTGCGAAGACTGCCTACCCAGGATGCCGTCCGCCGTAGCTCCGGCTCTCGATGCGCCGTCATGGTTCCCTCTTCCGGCACGCTTCGGAGAACTTGACTCCTCCAACCTCCAACTTTCCTCGCGCATCCTAGACATAATCACTCGCTACGGACTCCAGAAAGATGTTGTGTCGACGAAGTCGAGCCACGGGGCCTTCAGCTTCCTCACCCAGATTTACAGCAAGGTGATGGCTAGCGAGCCAATTCTTATGTGCCTGCCTGCGTTCCCTTTCAAGTCGCCGAATAAAAGCACGAAAGTGCTAGGGCGCCTGCCGGACAAGGCCGAAGAGTTCGCCCTTGCTCACCTGAACGGTCTTTGTGCGGCGATCGCAGACATCTATCTTCCAGGCGCCAAGCTGATGATCATCTCCGATGGTCTGGTCTATAACGGTAAGTACCGGCTCCCCGCTAAGTCTGTTCAGGCGCAAACTAAGCAAACGCGGCAAGACCTCCTAGGTGTCCCGGACAAGGACGTTTGGGCATATGGCGAGGCGCTCCGGGCGCTGAGCACAAGGAAGGAGTTCCACCACATAGAGTTCTCTCGTCTGAAAGACTTAGTCCATATCGACCTCCCCGACCAGTTAGACGAGATCACATACGTGGCCAACGCGACCAACTTCCGACTCGCTCTGTTGAAACATTTTAGTAGGCCCGAGTACGACCCGTCGCTCAAGATATCAGAGGACGAGGATACCTGCATGACTTACAGGGGCTATATCAAATTCTTGGCAACCGATCTACAGGACGTTTACCCCGTCGGTGAAGAGCGGAGCAAGTCGAAGTATAAGAAAGGCGTCGAATACATTGCCAAGCAGATGCTAGGCAGGGGAGATGTTAGTGGTCCCTTAACTACCCGTCAATGTGGCTACGCAACAAGCTGACTTTTCCCGATTCAGGCGTTCGCTCGGGCCGTTCGGGAGAAGTTCCGAGACCGGCTACGACTTTCCATACACCCCTCTACCGGAGAGAACAAGCTTTCAGTCAGCCTGTTGCCCACAGAGACTGCATTCACAACGCCCTGGCATTGCAGCATAGCATTCCGGTTGGACGGCACCACTACTACGGGGCCCCGGTCGGAGTTCGACGGCAACGATGCTTTTGAGCTGATTTACGAGAACGGCAGACCGAGTTACTATCGCGAGAAGACGGACTTGTTGACCTGGGCAACGGACAAGGGAGGTATAATTAGCGAGCCTGTGTATCCTGCGGGACTCCTCATACGCCCAGCCGCTGGCCCTGGCACGTTGTCGATCGAGGACGTCGATCCCGCAAAGGTTCGTGCTATCGCGGAAATTAACTCGCCTATCATCCTGCGAGGGTTTGCGAACTGCGGCGACAGGGAAAGGTTCGTCCACAAGGCAGGTGAATTCGGAAGTCCCCTGCCATGGAAGTTCGGCCTTGTCCTCGAGGTGAAAGACCGCGGGGTAGACACGCGGGGCCTGAATAACGTCTTATCGGCGGAATGGATGCCGTTCCACTACGACGGCCTGTTCAAGACGGAGAAGAGAGTCAATGCAGATGGGACAGAGCAATTGGTATCACTGCCACCGCGGTAAGTCGAATATGGGCTGGTAAAGGTACTGTCTGCATGCGTGCCTCGACTGACCCGATTCGCAGATTCCAGTTCTTCACGGCCGTAACGACGTCCCCCAAAAACACCGGGTTCACCATCTTCTCGACCTCTACGCAGGTTTTCAAGCACCTCCCCAGAAGCCTCCCTATCGAATACCTGTGCAAGCTCACCTGGAAAGTTTCCACCTCGTCCTTCAACGCCACGGAGCTCAGGGGCCTGCCGTTGGTGGTAGACCATCCTAGTACGGGCCGCCCTTGTCTCCGGTACCACGAGCCCTGGCCACAGCACAAGACGAAATTCGAGGAAACCAACGTGACGATCGAGAACGCCGACGGGGATCTCGATAGTGCGGCAATATGCGATGTCCTGGATAGTCTGCTGCATGACCGCCGCATAGCGTATTACCACGCCTGGGAAAAAGGGGACCTGTTGGTGAGCGATAACATCCTGGCTATGCATACGAGAAGTGACTTTACGGCGGGATGTGACCGAGAGCTATGGCGCATACATTTTGACTGAGTATATTTGCTGTTGTATGGGCAATGCTATGTAGATGCTTACAGATGTGCTCGGCCGGGGATTTTTCCCCGATATGTAGACCTCCATATGCGTATGGTTGGCATTCGTTGCTATCGATCATTCATACCGCTAAAAATAAATAATTTATGAACCATCTATTAGGCACCAGTGAATCACATCCCACGTTTCAACCGTGATTGGTGAGACTCCAAGAAGCAAGGGGCTTTTGGTAACGGCCATGTTCAAGGCCAGGGTTAAGTACATGATTTGATGAAGACCGTGTCTCTTCGGCACCGAACCTAGAAGTGAACAACCTGTTTATACCGTCAATTATGCAAAGGATATTATAAGTCTCCGGGAGTCAAACAGAATGCATCTCTTGGATGACTTCTGGCTCGACATTAAAGGGGCTTCCGATGTGGCGTAGCCCAAGTCAGGGGTTGGGGTTGGCGAGGCACAGTAGTATATTACCTTTTGCTGGTGCAACGGCCGTGGCCGAGTCAGGAGGTAATTTTACACCGTAAAGAAACTTTAACTCGAAACAGACTTGAGTAATTACCCAATCACTAGATAGGTAGGTACGTATGTACATTTATATAGGTACCTGGAGATCTAAAGCATCCCAGTGTGCGTGCCTACCTCTCGACAGAACACCTCACACCTTTCACCTTCTCATCTTCTAGTAACAACAAAACTCCGCGGGCAGCATTCCGACAGCCCCATCGCTCGAGGAGTATTGTTTTTCATGCTTGTACTCGCAGATTCTACGGTAATCACTTTTGCTTCATTTCAGCTTTGTCCTACGAGTACGAACCGAAGGTCCGAGTGCCACCATATGGTAGAAGCTCTTCATCGCCGAGTGTTTGCAGTGGCAAAGTTTTCTACGAAGCTCTGTTTTGGTCGAGCCTCATCTAGAAGGATCCCCGGAGAGGCAGTGGATAGAGCAGCAGTCTAAGCTCTGACATTAGCAGACTGGTCTAGAGTTCATCGAGACCCGTCGGCCGAAAGTCTCGGTACGTTAAGAAGCAGAAGCCGAAATCTATCTTGGGTCTCCATATCGTCAAAATACTACTTACTGTATGACTTATCGCTAACCCTCACCTAGATACTTCCCCTGACCCAAAATACATTGACGGCGGCTCACGTGAGGGAAGTCCATCAATATGGCGCAGGGTAAGCCAGACAAGAGTAAGCCCAGGCAGCCCCCTGAATTTAAATATTTAAGATGTCACGCCATTCCGCTAACAACCAATCGTCAGGCTTCTTCGACACGATCTTGCAGGTCGCTGCTCTCGCGGCAGCCAGCGAGCAGGCCAAGGCCGGGACCCAGGGACGAACTGTGGAAAACTCTATTAAGGGTCAGGAGGACAAGGTCGCACGTCCCGCCGTTTCCGGCACGCAGTCGCGCGTTGTGGAGAAGTTCGAGAAGGCGCGTCTGCCCGTCGACAAGAAGGAGTTCGACGAAGATGTCAAGCGGCTCGGACTCCGCGTGGGGCTTCACCTATCCCGCCATGCCAAGTAGGAAGGGAGGAGGGAACGGAGATGATGTTGGAGGGAAGGATAGCTAGCTTAGGGACGAAAGGCTGCTGAATGGTGCTTTACATGACAGCGGTTTGTTTCGGAACAGGCGCTCTTTCGGGTATCACAGTGAGGCAAAACCAGACTTTCAGTGGTAATTAATTATATATCACTATTCAGTGCATGGAGCCGAAAGTAATTACGGGGAAGGGGTCCCGCAGCGGTTGCGGTTTCAGTGTGCTCATAGGACTAGTGAACATCAATTACCACCTGGGCATCTGATGGAGTGGCTGGGAGATGAAGATTGAAAATTTAAGGAAGGTGATTCGCGGAAACAGGATATCAAGCCGCCATATGAGATCTAGACACGTATAGTTAATCGAACAGCACAGAAGTATCATAAAGACGGGTAGTTCTGAAGTCCCAAGCTCTGAGCCAAGAAGGGAGAGATACACGCGCAGTCTACAATAAGAACCCGTGTATTACACTCTCCGCGATGACAAGCGATAGCAAGCTCTCATAAACTTAATAAAGACTCAAACTTACAGTATATGAGCCTCTGGCCAGTGCTTTCTAAGAAGTGAGCTACATCACTCAGCATTCAGCGTCTTCGCCTCTGACAAGTAAACGATGTCCGCCACCGGAACTAGGCATTCCAGACATTGTCAACATCATGTTGGCTTTTTTGTTCCTTCACCCCCTTTTTTTATATTTTTTTTATATTTTTTTTTTTTTTTTGTTTCCACATCAAACGCCTCCATAAACTCATTAGTCGTGCAACATCTCGTCTTCAAATACATCAGCATCCTCGTGTTCACGTGAGGCCCGCGGCCACCAGCCAAAAGATAGAAGTAGGCGATTCGGATCAATCAAACCCCGTCGGCGAAGACGACATGGCCGTGGATCTCGTCGAGGAGGTCGGCGAACTGCTTCCTCTCGAGCTGCTCGCTGTGCTGCTTGGCGTCCTCCAGCAGATCCTCGACCGGCTGGCCTGACTTGCCGGCCGACTTGATGATGCGCCAGGCCCGCCGGAACTCGTCGCGAATGGCGACGATGCCGTTGTGAGTGACGGTGCGGGCCACATTATGGTCCAGCTCGAACGGGTCTTCGATGGCGAACAGATAGCGCAGGCGGACCTCCTTCGTCTCCCTGGGCTTCGCGGAGGACTGCTCCGTCGTGGGGGTAGTTGTGGCCTCGGGAGACGTAGGTTGCTGCTCGGCGGGGGTCGGCGGAGCCAGGTTTCCGGTGGCGTCGGCTGAGTTGTCGGGACCGCCCAATTGCGGCTGTATGACCGTCTTGGCTCCCGTCCAGCCTTTCTCTTGCTTCGAGAGTAACCCACCCGGCGTCCGCAGGCTGATGACGTCCCTTCCCCAGTCAAAACCGCGTTTTTGAATGGTGCTCATCATATTGTTCTGTGCATAATACTCGAAGAAGCCCCGTAAAAGAGCGCCGACGGACTCCTTGTTCTGGTTCAGGCATCCCTCGCGGACTAGTCTCTGGATCTCCTGCTCGTCCCGCCAGAAGCGAACATTGCGCCCTTTGCAGGTGGTGAGGCCCTCAAGGGCCTCGGGCGGAAGGTTTGGATCAGGAGGGGCGAGCTGTTGGAGGTTGGGACACACGAATGGCTCGGCGACGTTGACCAGGTAGTGCAACACCATCAGTACGTAACCATAGCTGCTCAAAGTCCCGCGGTACGCGTCGTTGATGCCCCGTGCTCTGGCCCAGTACTTCACAAAGAGTATAAGCGGCCTGACACGTGGATCAGTGTAGGAATAACATCGCAGAAGTAACGTGTTATGTAGGGCGAGGTGAGCGGAGAAGTTGATATCGCACAGGACTCCGACCCCACTCTTAGGAAATTCTAATTTGTCCTGATAGCGGTCCCTCGGCTGATTAGGGGCTAGTCGAGATGGATCAGGAAGCTGTCGGATCCTCTGGACAATGTTCGTTTTGGTCTGAGTGACCGGGACGACGTAGTCAAACGGCTCGCTGTCTTGCACCGCAATCGGAACAAGGCCGCGACGAAGGAGACTGACGTAGTCCTGGATTAAGACGGAATCCTCTTCGCTATACAGGTTCCTCGCCAGGGCCTTTTCGTATTCAAGAGCCAATTGCAGCGCCTTATGCTTTCTTGCGATGGTTTTCAGGGACTGTGCTCCAGAGGTGAGCGCAAAGTCACGAACCTCTTCACGGATCTGCTCATCGTAGAGACCCCGTATGTAGTATTCAACAACTTTGGAGGTCATGACAGGATTTGGAACATTTGGCCCACGTAGGCCGTGCATTATACGGACTACCCTCGCGTGATACTCTGTTGCGCTCTCGTGCTGTTCCTGTCGCAGTTGCATGAGTTGGATTGATGGTAGACTGCGCAGGCTTTCTACGGCATGGTGAAGGTCCTTGGTGAACGAAAGCGGGTGCGGGCCGAACATCTTGGTAGCCTGCAGGGTCTTCCACCGATTGACGACACCCTGGGATATTTCATCTCGTTGCGGGTCGCCTTCGGTCAATGTCCTCGTCTCCCAAAGCATGATAAGCTGTTCACCTTCCGCCATCTTCATGACACCTGCTAGGGATCGGAAATTAATGTGCGGAGAGCTCAGGCCCGCGTAGAAGGATGGGTAGGCTTGAATGCGAAGTCTTAATGATTCGTCATAGAGGCCTTCGATGAAAGCCCGGGAGACGACGTCGAGTAGTTCGAAGTCGGCTGTTTTGAAGCCTCCAGAGTTGGACTGGGTGATATCACGGCCGTTTAGCTGGCGGAGTAGCCGCTTGGCCTTGCCGTAGTAACTCGATAGGGATTGATTCCAAGACTGCCTGAGCGAAGACAGCTTTTCCTGGTAAGTTTGTCCAGCTTCGCTCGCGGCTTGTATCTCGAGCTCTGATCGCTGCTCACCAGGTACCAACTCCCTCTTATCGACTTCGTGGAAGGCTGCTGTCTCGCGGGGAGAATTCGGATCGTCCAATAGCTCGTCGTCCGCCTCATGACCGTCGGTACTCAGACCTTGCTCCCACTTGGCTCGCTCCTCCAAGAGCGATAGTCGAAGCTTATCGTCAGGCCTCTCACATAACTTTATTATGGGCACACGAGTACGAGTGAGCAACCGAGCACCGAATCCGGACTCGAGTAACGCCTTCTCCACAAGGCGAGGTATAGGTGAGTCAGGCGAGTCTGGGCTTACCCCAGACAGAGGGGAGAGTAAAGCCAGGTCCATATCCGCTGCTTTGGTCGCAAAGCCAGAAGAGAGACTTCCGAAGCATTTCAGCTGGACACTCTCGAGAGGAAAAGCAGTGTTTCCGTTGTGTCCCATCTCGTGACGAGTTATGACGGATCGGCAAATTTCCTCAACCCGCATACGGAAGTCTTCCTTCTCGGCGATCTCGCTCAATTCGATTTCGGCACCTGTAACGACAAGATGACATAGCCGGTCGAGAAGATGACATTGGTTGGCCAACTCTTCCGGTTCGACTGTGTACTGGCGATAGCCGCCTGGATTATACAGAGATGGATGGGTACCCCGGCGACCACGAGAGGCAAACGATTCCGCTGAGAGAACATCTACACCTCCGGGGGGTTCATGATAACCAGGCTGTTGGGCCCTCCAATCAGGTTGATCATGGGACAAGGTGTTCGGTCCTTGGCGTAAGCTAGAACTATGATACGACTGAGCAGACAAAGGTTCGCCGCTATTAGTAGGAGGCTGATACTGGAACCCATTGCGAGAGCTACCCGGTTGGGATCGCGAAGAGTGATGGTGGGGGTAAAAACGCTTTCCTTGTTGCTGGTGGGCTTTCGGCTGGCGACCGGTGTATGACTTCGGCGTCTGTTCAACGGGTACTCTGGGATCAACTGGTATTGATAATTCCGCATTCATCTGACGCCGTTGAGCCTGATTCGGACGCTTCTTGGCGGCCCTGGGGCGGCCCTGCGGCTGGTCGGCTGAAGAAGAGAGATCTGCTGCCGGTACGCTCTTTACATGTTTGTTTTGCATGGGCTGTTGTTGGATGGCATTGCCGGAATGAGGGTTTGTCACGTGGCCGCCCTGGGTACCCCCTTGATCAGCATTGCTGAGGATGAGGCCTCGCAGGCGATCCTCGAGGGGCGCAGCGGTACCCTGCGAGGGTTGCATATTCCCGGACACTGGGAAGATCCCTGGTAGTGAAGTACAATGATGAGAGTCAATGGCGCAACTCTAGGGCTCGCTCGACGCCGGCGGAAGCTCTTATCGGATCTGTCCGATGTTCATATTCCTAGGTGATGAACTTTTTAGGCGACTCCAGCGATGCAGACGATATCTCAGGTGCGCAGCCTCGTCCCAATGGGCAACATGTAAACCTGAGGATAGGGTTGGTATACTCTAAGTTGGCGATTGCGTCCTAGGCGACGATGCGCTGTCTTCGGATATTGCTCTAAACAATGACAGCACTGGATGGGGCGCTCACAAGGGAAGGGTCGGGACACTGGGCCTACCAGGATGTAGTTACCGTGGAATGTGTTTTAATGCATACATACATATATGTACGTATGCTACTACGCCAGCAATGAAGCATTGAAAGTTTCACCTAATATTCCAGCTTGACTTCAGCCTCTCAGTGCCTAAAATCGATAGGAATCTCGATAAGAGCCTTAAGAAACTTGGCATGATTTGGGGCTAAATTACAGACGGGTGCAAGCAAGAATGACCGAAAAATGATTGGACAAGTTTGCAAGCGAAGATGAATTAAGATTTAGATATATCGTTAGGTCGCCGCTGAAGCGCCACACCACTGAAGCTCGCGCGCATCCTTTTAGGGAAATAATAAGAATGGCTTAGCATGAGGACATCTGAAGTTGAGACTGGCTTTTAGCGTGCTACAGCAGACTTTTTCCTAAGAGAGTATACTGGCTTAATGCAAGCCTCAAGCATCGCTATGACGTAAGAAGTGTCTTCTAACCTTCGGCCGTCTTATAGCTACGGTACTGTACCAGGTACGTAAGCAGAAGGTGGTCTGTGTGCTAAGTACTGCATGGGGGCGGCCTGCTAACCTGCTAGCGTAGCCTGGCAGACCTCCAGAGGGTTGTTGCATAGACGCTGTTGGTCGTTTTGCTTTGCTTGGTCTTTGTTAATCCAACATAACACGCATGACCCTCGCCGCATTCGGATTTCCACGCTTAACCTCAGTTCTATGCATACCTGCTTACTTAGAATTACGGATAGATGAATGCCTACCTAATCAGAAAACACATCCAGATCACTTCATTCTCACCATAACCCGCGGCTCGACGACCTCTTCGACTGACTGCGCGTGTCTGCGCTTCCCAGCTCCCCTTCGGATTCCCACTTCTAACGGGTTTTCAACATCGCGTCATCCACGCGATTACTCATATTCTCCCTGTCGATCCTACGTCCCATCTTTCCGGATTGACGCTACGTCCGAGCGTGCTCTTGACATCATACTTTGTCGTTGCTACCATCACCATCTTTACTGGGCGGTTATTTTCGCATGTTCCATCCTTCCCACATGGGCTTCATTCTTGAGATCTCGTAAACCTAGGTGGACTATTCTTCTAGTAGTCCTTTCCTAACCGTCTCCGGCCGCGGAACCCATCCTATTACATATACGTCCAACGCCGCCGGTATATCCTCGTTGCCGCTTTCTCGGAATCATGAGCGCATCGCCTCCCCTCGGTCCCCATGGACAGAAACCCACGCCTCCCCCCGGAGCGCCTCCGTTGCGTAGGCCGCGCGGTAACGGAAACCCTCTAGTGGCTCGCAAACCTCCTATTAAGCGGCCTCCGCCCGTGCCTGGTTCCTCATCGGCCAAAATCACCAATCTACCTGGCACAGCACCTAAACCTGCTCCTCCTAGACAACAGGCACAGCAAGCCCCACCCAACTTCGACGAGATTCGACGTCAGAACGATGGTTGGACTTTCCCCAAACCCCCGGATGCTCAGGACTATCCCCTCTATATCACCAAGAAGGCGCTGAAAGAAGGCCTACGCTTTCATGTGATGAAATTTGTCACTCCCCACGGTCGCCTTGCCAGGTCTGGAAGTACGGGCATGGACCCGACCAACCAGGACGAGTTCGCCCGACCCGTCACGTTGCAACGACGCGATCCTAGGCAACCCCCCCCGGGACGAGAGGTCAAGGAGGAAGTTTCCGAGCCGATTCCCGTCGACAGCGAAGAAGCTCAGAAGATTGCGCAAGCCAAGGCGGACAGGGAAGCTCAACGCGCTCTCGACGATGCCCAGAAAGCTCCAGTTGCTAGAGATCCGAATCCTAAGAGACAGCAGCCGAAAGAACGGGAGAAGAAACACGGCACGCAAGTTCATTACGAGGCCCGTACTGAGGAGCAGAAGAAGCAGGCCGAAATTAGATATGAGGAAGCGTTACCATGGCACTTGGAAGATGCCGATGGAAAGAATGTATGGGTCGGCCAGTACGAAGCGCCCTTGTCTCATGCCAAGATCGGCTTACAGATTCATGGTGGAGGTTTCCGCATGATTCCTTTGGAGAAGTGGTATAAATTTACCTCCAAACGGGGTGCTATCCAGACCATGTCGATCGAGGAGGCCGAGAAGGTCATGGGGAAGAAGGTGCCCATAGGCAGATGGGCCATCCGAGACGCACAGCGAGAGAAGACCGAGCAGGCTATGAACGAATCGAGAACCATCATCAACGGCCGCACTGCGGTCAAGCAGGAAAGCGGCACGTTTAAGCAGGCATCGCGTAGAGAGAAGCAGGACCACGATGACATAGACTTCTCCGGTGAGGAATTCCAGGATGATGACGAGAACCCGGGTTACGAGCCCGATAGAGACGAAGAAGTCAAGGAAGTCAATGACCGGATTCGCCGTGAGCAGCTTAAAGCGAATGCGTTTGGCGAGACAGATGAAAAGGAGGTCGATAAGGAAGAGGACGAGGAGAAACGGGAAGAGCTGGAGAGGAAGCTCTTCGGCAAGGGTCTGAGGAAAGCCCTCAAGCGGCGCGACAAGCAGTTCCAGTATGACGACAGTGACTCCTCTAGGGAGCGTGATCCGTTTGCCTCATCGGAGGTCTGTCTTTGTCGTCCCTTTATTCGTATTCTCGAAACTTAGCTGACGATCCTCTAGAGCGAGACCGATACCGATACCGAGGACGAAAAGAAGGAAGAGGAACAGCAGAAGGGCGATAAGGACAAGGCTAATGGCTCGGAGAACAATACAAAGGGTTCCAATACGCCTCAGGGCAAGAAAGCTGCTGCTGAAGCAGCGAAAAAGGGTAAGTCTCTCAAGCGACCGGGGTCACCGCTACCTTCGGATTCTAGCGGAACAGAGTCCACCCGCAAGAAGAAGAAGACGGGACCGAGTAATTCGATTCCCGGAAGCCGCGGCGACACTCCTCTTCCCCGGCGCACCGGCGCCGGCTCTACCAGTGACGCCGAAGGCACGGCTGGCGAGATGTCGGATGGCGCCGTCGGCAAGAAGAAGAAGCGCGGGCCCCTTGGTCAGGCCAGCCCTGCCGGATCCCGAGCCGGTAGTCCCGCCCCCACTCAACAGGGCAAGTCCGTCGCCTCGAGCAGCAAAGGCGCCCCCACTGGCACGCCGCGCGCCGGCTCTCCGGACAACAGAGCGGAACCCATCGATGTCTCCAAGTACATCAACCCGCCAACGGTTCAGGAGATTATCGACGCGCTGCCGCCTCGCCCTGAAGGTGTGTCGATGAAGAAATTCATAACCACGTTCAAGTCGCGACTCGAGAGGGATGGTCAGCCAGACCTCATGCCGCAAAAGGTCTTCCTCAAATTAGTCCTCAGCTGTAGTGTCTACTCCAAGGAAGACAAACTGCTGCGCCGGAAACCGGACTCCTGAGTGGAGCTGAATTGAGCGGCTTCCAACCGCTGGAGATTGGGTCTTCGCGGTGTTGATGAGGCCGACGACAATCGGAATCGGACTGCAAGGATCTGTTGTGGTGGACTTTTCCTCACGTACATGGACGTTACTATTAGTTATTCCCTTGTGCCATCCATATAGATCCTTAGACAGGGTTTCAGTGCGAATTAGTTGACGATGGCTCATGGCCCCGAGAATACCATGCCATCGGGTTGACTGCCCCGTGGAAAGACGTCTTTAATCGTATGGGCTGCTACGAGTATGAGAACATCAACGTGCAGTATGAAGCTGATCGGTAGTGTCATGGTGACTGTATAACACCGGGTATAATTTCTGCCTGCCACATTAAGTTCCACGTCGAGAGGCATGTTACTCGTCCATCTGCCACGAGTACTCAAGCCCCTTATTCCTCTCCCGGCGATTAATAGCCTTGAACCTCTCCGCCTCGAAGCCATTCCCCCTGTCGACGCCGTCCCAGCGATACCCGGGACGAATGCCGTACCGGTTCGGCGGCGCGGCACCCTGGTACACGGGGCGGCCCTTCAACCTCTTCCTTTTCCCATCAGCACCACCACCACCTCCTCCTCCTCCTCCTGACCCGACGAACTGCGCCATCGTGTCCCCCCACCGCGTCTGCGCCCTCAGCTCCTCGTTGAGGGCCTCGTCGTCGGCGGTGCGCGCGAACGCCATGGTCCTGGCGTCGAGCAGCTCCTCGCGGCGGCGCTCGGCCTCGCGCGCCTGCGCGTCGCCCCTCAGCGCCCTCTGGGCCGCCTCCTCCTTCTCGCGCGCCGCCGCCGCCGCCCGCCGCGCCTCGGCCCGCTTCCACTCCACGTCCACGCGCCGCCCCGTCGCGTCGCGGTACACCGTCTCGGCCTCCTTGTGGGATTTCGACGTCTTCTCGAACTCGGCCCGCTCCGCCTTCCGCCTCCGCTCGAGCTGTGCCGACACCGCCGCCGCGCTCTGCAGCCCCGCGTGCGTCCCGTCCGACATCATCACCGGCGCGTCGTCGTCGCCTTCCGCCCCGCCCGCTGCCGACGCGTCCGCCGCCGCCGTGGCGAGGATGGCGTCTGCCTCGCGGGCGGACGCGTCGGCGTCTTCTCGTGCCTGATCCTGCGGCTTCTGCTGTTGTGTTGTTGCTGCTGAGGGATCGCTGGAGGCAGAGGCACTGCCGACCACCTTCCAGCCCGACTTCTTCGCCTTCCGGAACTCGGCGCTGGTGCCCGCGACCGAGGCCTCGATGCCCTCGTCGTCCTCCTCCTCGCCGTTGCCGCCGCCCGAGCGCGTCCACCCCGTGTCGGCGTCGTCAGTGATCAGGAGGCCGGCGTCGGCCGCGGCGCCGGCTTGCTTGCGCTTCCGCTTCTTCGAGGGTTTCGGGTCCGCCGTCAGGTAGTGCGTCGCGAGGTAGGCTGAGAGGTCGGAGGGCATGGTGGGCGGTTGCTTGCGAGGGACGCTGCAATTGCAGCGCTGTGGGTGGGTATGTAGATTGAGAGTCTCCTACACTGCAAGCCTACTAACGGATATGCTGTGGTTCATGTGACACCTGGTATGAGCTCGATGGAGAGGTGTAGGAGGTATGTGTTCCGGGATGTCGAATTTGTTGATGTAGACGAATTTGATGATGGAAGACAAGGCTGAGAGTGAATTCAAGCCTTGTGGGACGGCAACACTTGCATCATCTCCTAGCAGAATGCGATTTCTGCAATTACCCGATAGACGCTTAATCGCTTGTAGTTGGGTATGCGTCTTTCACTTTGACTGATTATTAAATAAAGCAGTACTGTTTACTAATCACTTCATAAATCTGAAAATAACCTCATAGGGCGACCTTAGTTCCGAATCAACTCCTAGCAAATTGAGAACCCTATTTGATAATCTTACCATCCTTGGGAGGAACTGCATTGCTGGGGTGTTGCATTTGCTATGACTAACGTTACTCATTATCCCCTTTGAACAATGCGAATGATCGGAGTGAGTATCTAAAGTGTAGATTTCTTGTACGCTATGAGGATACGTCAATGTACGGAAGTGGCTCGCCTCCGGTGTGCCATATATCTATAGGCGAGAGTGATCCAGTAGGCCATGAGCGACGTTGTACAACTGCATATATATCAATACGTTATGGCTATTAGCTGTTACGTACTACGCAGTCCGACTCTGATAGAGGCCGTACATGTCCGGTCGAACTGTATTGCAGTAGCTGGGACCGAATCTAGTCCTCTCTATGTAATATATCCGAAAGTAGACAAAGCCGGTGATCACATCTAAGTAGGAACAATATACCCGATTGAAAAGGTGGCCAAAGCCGTTCAAATTCAGACACTGCCGGAATGTATTGGACGAACAGTATTAACTTTTAATTCCCAATCATGTTTGGACACCCGGACCTTGTCCTGCACGATAACTGAGAAGACAGGCGAGCCTAAGCATAGGTAAGATGGCTCTTAGGAATGACTAACTCTTGCGACTGCCATCAATTATTCACCGTCCGAGCGGATGCTCAGTGGTATCGAAGGTCAAGATCCACATAGATTATTGTGGCAATGAACAAATGGTCATTTGACTGCAGAAGAAATTTCCAGTCCTGCATTTCAAAGCCGTCCATGAATATTCCATATGACCCAATATGACCGGAAGTATATAGCTAGGTGAATATCCATACCGTTTGCTAAATGAGGATAGCCTCACCACGAGTTGCAGGTAATTATAGTATCCGGAATATCGTGAACAGTTTAGTACGGTCATATCCTTGCTTCTCATCACGACTGTCCTAGGAGATAGCCCTATAATACTATCAATTTTGACCTCGTCTATTCTTTAGAACTTCGATTATTGTTGGGATTCGATGCTCGCAAAGCCAGCAATTATCACGACATCACGTAGGCGAGCATCCATGATAATTACACTATTCTATGGAGTAACCGACAACCTGAAACGATGACTTAAAGAAGCAAACTTTAGGGTTGCGCAAGATTTGCTATATATAAACCACCTCGAGCCGCCCTGGGTTTCCCAAGCGATATTTACCTCGCATCATCCTCACCAGCATCACGCACCTGTTATTTCAAGGGCTATCAACCACTGCTCGCGCGATGTGCAAACAACCGTAAGTAGAGCCTTGCTTCCGGCGTCTATTCTATAGTCGCTTTGGACGTTAGCGCTCATATTGATGCACGGCGACCCAGATACAAGGGCTTCCCCTACTGTTTCCATGCCGACCCGGATGCCGCGGAGCTGCCGGTGCACAAGTGCAGAGCCCGTATGCTCGACCGGGGACCCGAGTGCGAGCGGAAGGAATGGGTGTGTATATACGACGGATACCAGGGAGCGTGTCCAACCTGCAGCGGAAACGACCCCAGCATAGACTGCCTCCTGTCTTCGTTCGGAAAGGTCTACCAGGACATGCTCGATATGGGGATACCGAAACACAAAGCCGACGCTGCTCGAGCACTGGCGGAAGAAGATATCGCGAAGGCGAAGGAGGAGGCTAGCAAGGGGCCGGAAAACCACTTCTATGCTCGTCTACGCGAGGCACATGATCGTTTTGACCGGACGTCCTTGGCCTTACTCGCCCAGGAACTGGAGAATGAGAGTGAGCCTGAAGAGGAGATTAGGGGAAGGGCGAGGCATACAGGATAAAGAAGAGTGAGAAGAAATGGGTGCTTGACGGAGCGTCACAAGGCCGCCCCGGATGATTCTGGCGCTGCCGGGATTAGTTCGTGACGAGAGCGCTTTATTGTCAGGACTGAGGTCGTCTCGTGGGCTTTGCCTTGGGTCCCAATTCTTAAGCGATACAGCATATCTTTCAAGTTGAACGCATCCCTACCTTTCCCCTTATCTTCCTCGAAGTCACCTTTCGCGAGCCTCGCAATTCAAAGATGTCACTATTTTCGTCCCCGGATTGTATACCAATTGGTATGCCTTAGTGTTACAGGGGCATAGTTGGCACATACGGCATTGTCGACGGGTTCGTCTTTAGGACCGAGGTCGAACACGCCACCAACCAAACTGAATAAACCCATTTTCCACCCGTAACATCGACCGCGCCTGTCCATTGCTCAAGCAATTTGAAATTGAGATTGACCCAGCTGCATATATAGCAGCTTTTTCGTAATTCAGCGACACTGTACATCATGCTACTGTTGTTATTGCTATCGGGCTACTCATCTATGACTTCCCAAGGACGCAAAGCTGTGACGTGCCTTGACCGTACTCCAAATCTGTAGTTCTCGGAAGTTCTGTAATTATTCATAGTCACTATTTCGACGATCCCAACGTGCTAACTTTGATAGGATAGACCGCCGTACCAAGTGTGGGACTGCAGGGTTTCATTATACGACTTGGCAGTTCGGCTTGCGTTGAAAGGGCAGGGTTCGAGCTCAATACGAGCGAAGACGATGCGCTTCGTCGATGGTTGCCGGCGCTAACGATACAGCCCCTGGGCGAGTCTCGTATATGCTCTGGCAATTGCCGTTCGACTACAAAGGTTCGGCTCGTCCCAGTTCGGAGGGGAGTCTGGAGGAAAGAGAAAGGGAGTGATCTCGACAGATTCAACCAACAAACATGTTTTCAGGCCGGGTTCTCTCAGTCCTCGCGCATATCGCGTTCGTCGGGAGTGCCCTCGGGCACGTATCGGGCCATTGGCAACGATCCTCTCAACTGGAGGTAGAACTCGCCGTGCCTACTTCTGGCAGTGTCAGCGAACTAGTCGCTCGTATCAAGAACGTTGGAAGCACCGACTTGAACCTTCTGAAATTCGGCACAATTTTGGATGATAAGCTCCCGATTCAAAAGGTCGTCGTCGTGGACGAAGCTGGTGAGTCTTTGCAGATCAATTCCGAGAAAAGCCATCCCCCATCTGACAGCAACAAGGCGAGAAGGTCCAAGCCGAAGCCATCCATCCCAGCTTGGACTATGATGCGCTCCAAAGCAAGCATTTCCAGCTGCTCAAAGCTTCCGAGTCCGTCGAAGTCATCATCGATGCTGCGATGGTGCACAGCTTCGAGACATCCGGAACGTACTCGTTCACGGTCGAGGGACTGATACCCCTCGCCGCCGCCCCGTCCACAAAGCTATCGGGTCCGCCAGCATACGTCAAGTCCAACACCGTCAGCATGTACGTCGAGGCGAGGAAGGCTTCGTTCCAGGGAGGCAGATCCATCGCGGAGCGCACCAACCTGGACGTCGCGGGCTGCAACGGGACCAAGCATGAGGTTATCACGGCGGCGCTGGCCAACTGCAACAAGCTTGCGCTCGCGGCGGCGGCCGACGCCAAGGACCCGGCCTCGGCGCGCTTCGCGGAGTACTTCAAGACGAACTCGTCGGCGACGCGGCAGACGGTCGTTGAGCGCCTCGAGGCCGCGGCTAAGGAGTGCTCGACCGCCAACTCGGGCGTGTCGCGGCTCTTCTGCTACGACTACTACGGCGTGTGCTATATCGACGGCCCGCTGGTCGCGTACACGATGTACACCTTCGACACCATGGTCATGTGCCCGCTCTTCTACGAGCGGCCCCCGCTGCCGACCGGCTGCCACAAGCAGTGCCACGCCACAACCGTCATCCACGAGACGACCCATTGCGGCGGGGTATACAGTCCCATGACGCAGGACTACGCCTACGGCTACGAGGAGTGCATGGCTCTCGAGCCCGATTGGGCCTTGCTGAACGCTGACACCTACTCGCTGTACGCCAATGGTGAGTTTCTTCTATCTATTTTTGACGCAGCCGATGAGGATGCTGATAACCTTGCTAGCTGTCTATTTGGATTGTTGATACGAATTCCGGGGAGGACCCCATCTAAAGGTGGTCGGCTCAGGCTACTCAGCTCTCGCCTGGGGCCGCGGGCTCACTCCTTTGCGTTGTTACTTTTACAGCATTTTTTAGGCCCACACGGCTCCTTAGTATTCCCCTACCCACAAATGGGTGGGGGCTGCAGGCTATTCAGTTCCCTTAAACACCTTCACAGCATTTTTAGGCCCACGCGGCCCCTTAACTAGTATTCCCCCATCCACAAAAGTGCGGGGGCTGCAGGCTACTGCAGGCTACTCAGCTGTCCTTTGCTCCTTCACAGCATTTTTAGGCCCACGCGGCCCTTTATTATTCCCCCATCCACAAAAGGGCGGGGGCTGCAGGCTACTCAGCTCCAGCACCTTGTCGAAATGCTGACTGCCGGCTAAGAAATCCTAAGCCTGAGGCTGCTTGCAAAGTTTGTCGGGCTTTATTATATCCGTCGCGTTGCTGGAAGGACTCTCGCTGAAAAGGGGGAAACGACGATTTGCCAATCGCAAGAATAGCCGGGTCGAGGACGGGGAAATTCTAAAAACTGTAAATACGTGGTGCCGATTGGAAAAACAGGCCGCGAACAACTAGATAGTAAGCTCGAAGTGGAGGCTGGAGAAATTAGCATTCTGAAGTTATTTTAGTCGAAAAAGACGGGGATAACAATATATCTCAAAATGTTATACTCCTAATTGACTGGTAAAATGTAACTACGTTGTTGTAATAGCATCTTGAGCTACAGGGCGCAAGCAGTTTTAGCAGCGTCTACCCTTGAGCGGGACCACGGCCCCCTTTTATCTGAGAGCCAGTCCTTGGTTAGTCCTTCCGAATATGTCACGAAAATACACAAATCAATGCTAAGTATGCTCGTAGCTTAATAATAGAGCAATTTGATTCCATATGTAGTTAGGTTGGATCAGGATTGTGATAGTAGGTATAAGAATATTAGGATCTACTACAAGTATAATAAAGAAGCAGGCAGGTACATTGCTCAGCACATACGAATCTAAGAATACAAGAGAGCCAGAACACATCATGGGCATTACGCTACCCGACTCCGATACATGCACATCGTAATTGCTTGCGTATCACTGCAAGAAGTCGGACGGAACATCAGGGCCCCAGACGTGGAGGCTGCCGGGCCCGGATTGCGACCGATGAGGGGGCTCTGTAGCGTCGACCAGGTCTCCGTCTACGTAGTGTTCCATGATGAAGCCCGCGGGATCGAACCTAAACAAACATGCCGTTAGCTATATAGACGCTCAAAAAGCCAAAAAGATTTCCCAGTCAAGCGTAGTGCCGTGAGTATGATGGATATGAGGGAGACTCGTACCAATAATCGAAGATCTGACTCCCCAGCACGTGTCTGCCGACGCCCCAGCAATTTTTGTATCCCTTCTCCCGCAGCCAGTCATGGCCTAGGACCTGGGTGTCGAAGTCGTGCGTCTCGTACGAGGAGTGGTGGATGTGGAACTCGGGGCCCTGGTAGAAGAAGAAGCAGTGGTGGTCGACCTCCTCCTTGCCCCGGTCCAGCCGCCAGAATACGCTAATGTCGACGCCGTTCTCGTCGTGTATGATCTGTATATGGAAGAGGGTGAGGTGAGCTGCGGTCCGAGGAAGGTAAGTAATGACAAGGGGAGGAGGCGGTTGCCTACGTCGCTTGGTATGAAGTTGAACCGCGTCTTGTAGAACTCGAACGCCTTGGCGAAGTTGGTCGTGCAGACGCCGAAGTGGCCCAGCTTGTGCACGGGCGCCGGCCGTTTCTGGAAGCGCTGGAATTTGTTGACGGGTCTATTCTTTTCCGTCGGCTAGAACCGCTGTCAGTCGCCCTGAGCCTACTCAGCAGCAACCTGCTAGGGTTTCTCCGGAGGCACTCACGTAGTTCGTCGCTTGGTGTGGCAATGGGATATCTAGCATCGCGGAAGGCTCCTGTCCGTAGACTAAGTGGAAGGGGTAGCCGTTGACGGGATCGTGGAACGTCACACACTTGCCCTTGCCGGGGGCGTCTTCTAGTTCGTAGATGTTGGTCGCCTTGGGAAGCGTCTTGGAGGCGAGCTGGAGGTCCTCTTCGGACTCGACGACGAAACCAACGCCTCCAAACTCATCCTTTTCGGCCTTTATCGCGCAGATGACCCACGGCTCCGTCCCGTATCCCCGAAAGTATATCTTGCCGTCAGACACCCTCTTCTCCTCCTGGAAGCCGAAGTCGTTCAAGAATTTGAGCGCCTTATCAAAGTCGACATACTTGTAATACGCATGCGCTATCCGCTTGAGCGTGATCCTTCGGGGAGCTTCGTCTGCCATGCTGCGCACTTCTTCTACTATCTTTGACTGTGCAAAATCAGATTTGTCCCGGCTGTCGTCCTGTAACAAATTCAAGATGCCAAGAGAATTGCAAAACGAGACAGGGTGATTCTCGGCCGGGGATTTCGTGCCATAGGTGACATAGATATAGAACGGCACAGCCGGGACGGGCGGGCGGGTGGAGGAGTCCGCGAACTTTTCCCATACCTATGCGCCATGTGCAGCCGGGCGATCATTAACCCCCGAGATTGGCTAGAGACGAAGAGCTCCCCAAGGAGTAGATCCTCAATCGACCCCACCTTGCGCACATCCCCCGCATGCGGCGGTCCTCGTACGTGACTCGGCAATTCATATCGAGCCCCTATAAGAAAACGTGAGGTTCTTGTGGGTAGTCTAAGGATGATGAAAATGTTAGGTACGAGCCAAGCCTCAGGCGCTATTAAAAATACTCCCCGTGTGCTGTGTGGCACATTCATTTATGAAGTACCTGTCTTCTCTATAGACACTCAAGGCTCCGCATTGGTTCCTGCCGGCGAGCTTAAAAGATGGTGGGTTTCAACGCCAAGTCTGGGAATAATGCAGTTGACGTAACAGCCACATGCGGCGCGGGAACCCCCATGGTGAATTATTGAAGGGGGGCCCATCCAAAGTTCCAGAATCGCATTTCCAATGCTCATGTAACCTCTCTTCTCGGATACAGATTTATGCCCGCAGAGAGCCTGGCTTTCACGAAATCCCGGTCCAATGTCTGTCACACGGCGCGTGGCTTTGGGGAAGGACAAAAATAGAAGCAATCACACACACCTCTTCCGGCAGAGATCTGATTCTTGGGAAGAATAACAGGACCCACCATGTCTTTCCCGATCCGCCTTCCCGGTGTGCGCACGGACCCAGCTGCCGAGCTCCGAGCTGCGAACCCCTCCAAGATTCCACTACCCCTCCATCCGCTTATCGGTGAATCGGTCCGTGCGAACCCGATCCCCACCCGCCACATCCCATGCGCATCCACAAGAACCATTCTCGCCAGCGTCGAATCCCGCCTCCGTTCCGGTGTACTAGCACTAGCCGCGACAGCAGTCCTCGTCGCTTGCCTCCTCCTCGCTAGCCCGCAGCCGACTACCAAGATGCCCAGAAAACTCACGAAGCAAGGCACAACCCCGTCCGCCTCCTCGGCGACGGCGGCCCTCACGACGTCCACCCTCCCCGGCATCCTCTCCGACGGCCTGCCGCTGCCGCGCCTCGTCGTCTTCGACCTCGACTACACGCTGTGGCCGTTCTGGGTGGACACGCACGTGAGCGGGCCCCTGCGCGCGAACGCGGACCACAGCGCGTGCGCCGACCGCACGGGCGAGAGCTTCGCCTTCTACGGCGACGTGCCGTCGGTGTTGCACGGCCTGCGGCTCGCGGGGTCGCGCCTCGGCGTCGCGAGCCGCACGCACGCGCCCGACCTCGGCCGCGAGATGCTGAAGCTGCTGCACGTGCCCGCGCAGTCGAGCGTCATCGTAAGCGGCCGCCCCGACGACGCGGATAACGCCGGTGCCGGTGCTGGCGGTGGCGGTAGTGGCAACAAGAGAGACAGAGACGGCGGCGGCAATAACAAGCCGCGCAGGGCCGTCGAGTTCTTCGACGCCGGGCTCGAGATCTACCCCAGCAGCAAGATCCGGCACTTCGAGGCCCTGCACCGGAGGACGGGCGTGCCCTACGCCGAGATGCTGTTCTTCGACGACGAGAGCCGCAACCGCGACACCGAGACCCTCGGCGTCACCATGTGGCTCGTGCGCGACGGCGTCACCTGGGACGAGGTTGTGCGCGGGATCCGCGAGTGGAGGAGGCGGAGAGGGTTGCCGGAGGAGCCTCCCAAGGCGTAGTAGTTGGCTATCGCGGCGCTGCGTTTCATGTTACGTGCGGTTCGGTTATATAAGAGCGTGTTTGATTGCTATGACCAAGCTAGGATGTTGGTTTTGAACGGCACTAGATGTACCAAAATGGAATAGACACCGGCTTCGCATGGCATAGACAGGCGTTGGGCGGAGCGGAAGAGGCAACGGAGCGAGGCGGTAAGCGGGATGATTGGCCTTAGATAGATGGGCCCCGACCGAATTCTAATTATTTCCGAGGATCTATGGTATTCTATAACGAATAATATGGGTGGGCGCCAGATTAAACACTTCTGCGCTCCATGGCCCTGCTACCGACGAAACGTCTCTTCCCAAACGCCAAATCTGACCATGTAGCTAATGTACACCTGCTCTATGTTTATCTATAGATGGCCACGTTAGACCGCCTAGGCGGCGGATCACCTGGTTCTGGGATTTCTATTTCGAGGGCATGGGCTCGCTCGCCGTCTTCCGAGGTAGCTAAGCTGTACCGTTCTGCTTCCCCTCACCAGAAACCGAGAGCCCTGCGAGTTGCTCAGTAGGCACTTCGGTGCCAGCCGGTGTGGAGCCGCTCTCCGCGACTTTTTCAGCGTTCAATGCATATCCGTTGGCGGATTGCGGTGGGTATGCTTTTGTGATGGTGCACACGCGCTCCCTACGGTCTTTGCCGTCCTTGGTCCCGACGGCCAAGCATTCCATCCGCTTTCCATCGTCGAGCGTGTTCCAGTACAAGGGTCCAGGTGGGAACGTCTCGTAACCATTTTCAAAGTGGCAGATCCTGTTGATCTCGTCGTCGAAAGCGGGGTCTTCGAAGAATGTCCATTCGAGTTCCCCACCATATACCTTGGGGATGCTCGTAATGTCCATGAACTGCGTCAGGACCGGTATAACGTCGTTAGGACCTAGGATGAATATCTTGGACACGGTGACTGGATCGAACCAGCGCTTTATCCACCCCCACACCGTTCCAAAGTAATGCGGAGCGCCGATGATGAAAATTCCTAAGGCCAGTGTCAGCAGCGCAATATTTTCATCAAGCGGTTTCACATTTAGGCCATACGGTCAAGTGTCTCGGGATAATGGGATGTCGCGAGTTCACTAGCAGTCTGCATATGCCCCTTAAGGTTCCAGAACATCCTCAAGCTGACATGCGAGATGTCTACGATGTTTGTGCTCAGAGTGATAGGTGTCTGAGGATATTCTCGATCGGTGCACTCGGTGCACAGCGGCTGGGCGAAGCGCGTCAAGTTCTCATATAGCGCAAATAGTCGGAGCAACCTGGCTGGTGTTCTCCCGTCCGGCTTAGCTTTGCTGAACGAGGTCTCGCTCGACTTCTCATACGCGGCTACGGCTTGCGAGTTAAGATGCCGGATCTGGTAGACGTAGATTGGGATGCCACTACATCGACATATGAGCAAACGAATGGCAGCAAATGAGTAGGTGGAAGCAGTACCGCTTGTCGCGTCGACCCGTCCACCGAGGGTACTATAACATATTAACTGAGTTTCGAGAGCGCCAAGAAACGATGTGGACATCACCTACGAGCTTCTTTGATTCCTCGTAACAATCGATGTCCATCGTGTCATAGAGGAGCCCTATCTGATTGGCCCCGCGGAAATTCTCCGTGTCACTGAATTGCCTGTACGCATCTTGCACGACCCATTTGCGCGCTCGTAGATACCGTCTGAGTTGAATCTTGTCGTTAGCGAAATAGAAACAGTAGCCGCCGACTGCAAAGGCTTAACTAGGACGCACAATAACGTAGGATCGTCGTGAGAGGCTGGCGGTCCACGCTTGTATAGACCTTTTGCTTCAAGGAAGGCCTTGAACTCTCGTAAGGCTTGCTCTTCCTTTTCCGTCAGATGTCCCAGATGCCCGTTCGGGTAACCTTCGCCAACTGCCCCAGCGGTGGGGACCCGGTGTATCGTCATGGCGGTAGGGTCGCGCGAATTGGTGAATTGGATGAGTTCAATGGACGTAGCTCCTACGCAAGGAGAGAGCTAATGACAAGCCAAAAACGTTATCACTACTTCGAGAGTCTTATGTCCCAAAAAAAAAGAAAAAGCCAATTAAAAAGGCAGGTTAAGAGGTAAAGGTCGACACTTTCCGTATTTGTGCAAAGGTGAGTTAGACAGCGTCATTGACAGCGATCTGCACGGGCTAAGCTGAGGATGCATCTTGGCTGCGGATGCGGACTACACTAACGCCGATCCATCCAGCCATCTTTGTTTTTAGTGGATATTTACACAGGCGTTAGCGCCTCAGCAAGCCAAGGCGCCCCACGAAATCCCCCAACTATCGCATTAGGGTGGGGAATCATGTAAGTAAGGCTTCCCGCCATCCTTCGTATAGTTCGTACAGCTCCGAACTGGAAATCCGCCAAACACTTCTTATACCAATGGGACATTGCCGAATCGTTGTGTCGTACCTTACTCCTGATAGTTTCACATCGCCTTTACCTTCTTGGGCTAGGTCGCTGCCTTCTGTTTCTGAGCTACTCCGTGCATACCAGCAGGCTGGTCATGATTCGCAATCGCCCAGTCGCATTCTATTACCCTCCTCAATAACTAACTACTACCCTTATGTGCACGTGCGCCTGGACCCAGTATGCTGGCCAATTCTTACAAGACTTTCATAATACGCTATTTGTGCAGCTTAAGTATGCACACCCTTTCCAAGGGCCTTTTGAAAGATTCTAGCGAGGGTCAAACTATTATACCATGAACTGCAGGACGATATATGCCAACCTTCAGTGCTTGGTTGTTAGCTCGAGGGATATGTAGTCCCCTCCCCTTGGTCTGGACAATTCGGCCTTTGAGAACTTAGCACAACGTTGTTTCCAGTCTCAGGAGTCATTTCACACTTCACCTCAATTGCTCGAGGCCAGCCTTCCCTAACGTGCGTCTCTTCCGTTGAGGCGAACCGACCACATGGGGGTTGGCCTCACAGATTTCCGACTCTACAGTTCATATGTGGAACACATTTTCGCTGTATCCCCGTCGCAACCCGCGAGTGCAGTGGAAGCAGACCTCGTCGGATAAGTACCGGCGAAGGGTATATGGATGTGTGCGTAGTCGCTGAACGCATGAGCTTCGAATTGCCGACTTCGGTGGGTCGGTGCGGGAGGGTCCCGTTCTTCATCGTTGAGCAATCTCTTAGTGGTCGGTACCAGGTACTTAGGTAACAGAGTTCTGGGTACGGCGGCATGAATGCGGGGTGTTCCACTAAGGGTACGATCTGCCCCCCCAGGACTTGGGGCCCGACTGTCGATACGCACTCGCTGACTGAGCCCAACCTGATTGAGCCCGTCCTGACTGAGATGTGTACTTGGCAGCGAGCTCAGGAAACGTGCGGGGTCTTGCTCTAAGGACGCAACCGTATGTCGATATAGACAGCTTGTGCCCCCTTTTCCCGACCTTCCGGGACGTCAATGACAACTTCTTTTGAGATTCAGACATTTTGTTCCAATTTGAATTACCACTCGAAAAGGAGAAATGGCAGCAGTAGACGCAGTTCCCTCCAGCGAGCGGGTCGTACCCGGCTCTGTGAACATTCCGATCGCAGAATGGCCCGCAACGATGACAAGCAAGTCGGTCGACGCCAGAGAGGTGGCTTCCAAGATCATCAGTGACTTCAACCAGTCGCTGGAGCAGAAGGATCATAAGGCCATTGCCGACCTGTTCGTTGAGAATGGGTACTGGCGAGACCACTTAGGCTTGACATGGGACCTTCGAACAGCAAAAGGAAAGGGAAAGATAGTAACATTCCTAGAGAATGGTCACCATCTTCTCAAGGTTGATCTGGATGAGTCATCCCCATCTTACGCTCCGCAGGTGGCTTCGCTGCGGCTTGACGGTTCTGTTAAGGGTATACAGTTCTTCACAACCGTCACAACACAGCACGGCTCTGGCCGAGGTGTTGTCCGTCTAGTGGAGGACGCCGGCCAATGGAAAATCTGGACGTTTTTCACATCGACGGACGAACTATCAGGGCATGAAGAGCCACTCGGTCCCAACCGAGCAAGCGGCGTGCAGCACGGTGCTTTAGCCGGAAGAAAAAATTGGCTAGACAGAAGAGAGGAGGAATGCAACTTCGAGCATGGTGAGCCGGATGTCTTAATAATAGGTAAACTATGAACTCCCTCTGGACAACTCCCACCTAGGTTCTGACGCGCGTGACAGGGTCTGGCCAGGCAGGCCTCTCAGTCCACGCTCGCCTGAAGATGCTCGGGGTCTCAGCTCTTACAATAGATGTAAACGATGAGATCGGCGATAACTGGCGTAACCGTTATCACCAACTCGTACTCCATGACCCGGTCTGGTACGACCATATGCCATACATAAACTTCCCCAAATTCTGGCCAGTCTTCACTCCCAAGGACAAAATAGCGGAGTTCTTGAAGTCATACGCACAGATGCTGGAGCTCAACGTGTGGAACAACACCACCCTTGAATCGAGCTCCTGGAACGACAGTAAGAAGGAATGGACGGTGGTGCTCAAAAGGAGACATAGAGATGGACGCGAAGAGACACGCACCATGCATCCAAAACACATCGTTCAATCAACCGGGCACTCCGGGAAGAAGAACTATCCCCATTTTGAAGGCATGGAGAACTTCAAGGGCGATGTGCTCTGCCACTCGTCCGAGTTCAAAGGCGCCAAGAAGGACGCGAAGGGCAGAAAGGCCGTCGTGATCGGTTCATGCAACTCTGCGCTCGACATCTCGCAGGATTTTTATGAGAACGGGTACGACGTGACGATCATCCAGCGCTCTACGACGGCCGTTATGAGCAGCAAGGCCGTTCTGGAGCTTCTGCTGGGTTTAACATACCGCGAGGACGGCCCGCTGATAGAGGACGCAGATCTCTTGGAATGGAGCTTCCCGTCCGAAGTCACCAAAGCCAACCACGTCGACATCAATGAGCTACAGGAAGTGCACGACAGGGATATGCTCCAGGGGCTCAACGACGCGGGGTTCAAGACGGACCGCGGCCCCATGAAGGCCGGGCTGTGGTTCAAGTACCTGCAGCGCGGCGGGGGCTACTACATCGACGTCGGGACCTCGCAGCTCATCGCCGACGGCAAGGTCAAGGTGAAGCATGGCGTCGGCGTGCGGGAGATCCTCGCGCGCGCCGTGAGGCTCGAGGACGGCACCGAGCTCGAGGCCGACGAGATCGTGTGCGCCACGGGATACCAGAACATGCGGACGGCGACGGAGGCCATCTTCGGCGACAAGGTCGCGGGTAAGGTGCAGACTGTGTGGGGATACGACGAGGAGGGCGAGACCAGGACTATGTGGAGGCGCAGTGGCCATCCGGGGCTCTGGCTCCACGGCGGTAATCTGGCCATGTGCCGCTATTTTTCGAGAATCGTGGCGCTCCAGATCAAGGCCCAGCTTTTAGGTTATTAGAAGATGCCGTCTTTCCTTGGCGGGCAATGTATCCAAACCTGCGTGGGGCCACTTATACGACTGGGGGAAGCGGGAATCCGATATGTCGTAACATCCGGAATTCGTTGTACTATGTGCAGAGAAGAGCCGGGACGCAATGTGCCAACAATCGGTGTCTCAATTTCTAACTTACGTATATTGTTGAAGATAGGCTGGATACCTGTCAGGATCTATATCGAGTGTCGGACTTGAAGAACTCGGGAATTACGCAAATATCTATACACCGGGATGTGAGCATGTCGTCTAGGTACCCCTACTCTACCATCCATTCCAACACTAAGCGCTTCGGTCTTGTGCTCGATCTCGTATAGATTGTTAGCGCCAGTGCCTTATTTGAGCTATACTTTCATTCTGACTGCTCGCCATACACATTGGCTTACGTTGGACCGCAGTCAGTTAGTTGATAGCAATGAAGCCTACCCTCTGCGCACCAGGCTCACTGTTCCGCTTCTCCAAATCCTTATCCGCATCGAGTAACAGACTAAGGACATGTAGATACCGTATAGAATGCCCGTCATCCCTTTCAATGCTTCCGCTTACAGCCGTCTCACCATCCCTCCTCTGTGGAGTCTTCTCATGAGTGAGGATTAAAACAATTTGGATAACTACAGTGACCACACGTCGCCAGCGAGGATTGATATATTACGAGACGAAACATATAATCTGCCGAACCACGCTACATTGAAGATGACTCGCCGCATCGGGCAGAGTTCAAACTGGGTAGAATACATTTACGGGCTGGATGGGAACTAAGCTGCGGGCGGTCAACCCCAATAGTGGCGTTCGAGCATGCAACTTCCAAGCCCTTGGGGTTGAAAACCCGAACGCTAGACAGGTAGGGTTGCAGTGCAGCCACAGCACGCCCTAAAAACCACCCTCGTTAACCTCGTGGGCTGGACTCTGTCTGCAAGAGAGCAATAGTGGGTCATCCCAAGACACCACTTTTTCGTTGGCTTCTCAGCCTACTTTTCGTCTGTGGCGCTTAGTCGGGCTTCGGACATGCACCAGATTCGAGACTCGAGGATGACGAAATCTGATAGGCCAATAGCTCGAAGAAACCTGCGTGATGCTTCCGTCGAAAGGAGAAGGTGTTACGGGACGGTCGGGGCGCAGGTAAGACGAAGTAGAAAATAGGACGTCGACGCCGGGTACTAATATGGCCTTGTTGATCGGTTTGGAAAGAGACTCGGTGCCATGGCTATCGCGCACCGTTGCCGGAGCCGAGACAAATTATCATGGTTGTCATATCTTTGACCGCTTGGGTCTTGCTTTTGGCAGCCGGACGCCTTGGTCGTGCGGGCCGGAGACAATCCCAGGATCCCCAGGTGGCTGCATGCTCTTTGGAGTACTTCAGCACTATTGTACCTCAACATATCGTCGTCGAGAGAGTACAGAATGTGACTACGGGATTCTTCGTGGAACCGGGAAACTTGGGTTACCCGTCCTTTGCATCAGGCCTGCCGCCGGTCTGTGCGGTAATAATACAGAACATGACGGCGAACTACCGGTTTGGAATGTTTCTCCCCGACTCCTGGAACTCGAAGCTTCTCGTCGTCGGTAATTATGGGTTCCTCGGCGGCATCAATTGGTTGGACATGGGGCCCGGTCCCAAGTTCGGGTTGGCGAGCCTCTCGACTGATACCGGCCATAACTCCGGCCAAGCAGACCAGAGCTGGGCAGATACAGAGCAGAGGAAGATAAACTGGGCATATCAGGCCCTGGAAGGCTCAACAATACTTGGGAAAAGACTCATCCAGACGTATTATGACAACCGTCCTCTCACTTACACGTATTTCAGCGGATGCTCAACGGGAGGCAGACAGGGGCTCAAGCAAATCCAGAGGGACCCAGATATCTTCGACGGAGCGCTCATCGGCGCCCCGGCATGGGATACCGAGAACCTGATGCCCTGGGTGTCGAAGCTCGCCGTTTGGAACCTACCCGAGGACGCTTCATATGCCATCAATGACCCCAGTCTCTTTATACGGCTTCAAACCGAGGTGCTCAAACAGTGCGACCACCTTGACGGGTTAAGGGACGACATAGTCAGTTCTCCGGGGCTCTGCCGACAGACTTTCAACATCACTAAACTCCGTTGCGACGTCACGAGCAATCAAACCTCCTGCTGGACGCAACCCCAGATTGAAACGGCGCAGAAGATGTACGACGACTACACGACCGAAGACGGGACATTTGTGCACAAGGGCCAGGAGTACGGCTCCGAAGCGGAATGGGGGACGTATCTGCTACCGATCGGGCCTGGCCCCGGCAACGTGAGACGGAATTTCGACGCCCAGTACGAGCGCTATTTCATGGACTACGGCCCGGACTGGCAGATAACATCGTACAACGACAGCGTGGTCGGGGACTCCCGTCGCCGAGACCGGAGGTCAGTCTCGGCGACGTCGGGCCAGTACGACCTCGGGCGGTTCAGGGACAGGGGCAAGATCATCATGTACAGTGGTCTCGCGGACGGCGTAGTTCCCGTGCGGCACACGACGCTGTACTACGACCGGACGGTGGAGCGCATGGGCGGTGTGGACTGCTTCTTCCGCTACTTCCAGGTCCCCGGGATGGGTCACTGCTGGGGGACGCCCAACGGCGTCAAGGCGCCGTGGATGATCGGCGGCGCAGGGCAGGCCGCCCAGCGGCCCCCTTACAATGCCGGGTGGTCTGTGCCGCTGGGGTTCAACGACTCCCGCCACGATGCTCTGTTGGCTCTCATGAACTGGGTGGAGAACGGCAATGCGCCGTACGAACTTGTGGCCTCAGAATTCAACTTCACGGATGCGACAAGGCAGAACATCGTGGTTCATCGTCAGAGGCCTATTTGCATGTATCCTCGCGTGGCTGTATGGGATGAGCGAGGGTCACGGGATGATGCATCGAGTTGGGGTTGTGGATGAAAAGGGTGCGCAATATGATCTTTTGGGATGAAACCCTTTATAGATGGAGAAGGGGTGCGTCCTATGATCAGAGACGGGTTCCATCTAGTTGTGTTGCAATTACATAAGTAGAAAACCTTCCGGGAAGTCTTTCTTTTTTTCAACCCGAAACACCTGTTTTCACTATTATATCCCTAAAGGAAAATAGTATACAATAGCAATAGGCCCGAAATTCGGATGGCTCCTTCGGCTCTGAATGCAGGAGCGCTTCCTTCTGCGTCCGATTCTCCGGGGTCAGGGGGTGTACTGCTAGTAGGTGTGGGCGCACTCGTCGGTGTGTCGGTAGATTCGGGTCCGTCCTGGCTATCGTCCTCGTTCTCGCTTGGATCTTGTTAGTTTCGCGCCCGACCCGGTGGAGAAGTAATACGTACGATAGCTGGTGGTCTCTGAAGAAATCCATGATTAAGCTGCTGGCATTGAAGGAGGCCGTGCCCCTATTACCTCTGCCTCCTACGGTAGCCGGCCAGACGTGGCCGACCTCCCTCCCAGCATACACAAAGGATACCAGCCCCTGTTCGTCACCACCTCCATAGAGGTACATTGTCGCCTCTTCTGTGACTTCTTCTGTCCCTGTCGGGTCCGGACCTAAGCCCTCCCGAACTGCCCACTGGGAGATCCAGTGCCTCACATTTGGTACACAGCCTCCCCTTCGGCTGGTCCCCTCATAAGGGATTGTGCCATCGTCACCTCCGTGGAAAGCCAGCAAGGGGATGCGGTCTCGTCCAGGGCCGCATTGAAATGTGACAGTGTCGACATCGCACTCGCCGTCCGCATCCTCCTCGAAATAGTACGAGCCGGCAACGGGAGCGTACGCCGCAAAACGGGTGGATGCGTTGGGATCGCACGCCAGCAGATTAGTCATGCCTCCACCTTGGCTCATCCCGGTGGCGAAGACTCTGGTTTCGTCTATGCACAGATCGTCTCGGATCTGGTCCAATACCTGCAGTGTGTACGCGACGTCATCGACATCGACCACCTCGGGCGACACCTCCCACAGACGCCCGTCCCCACCAACGGACTCCGGATACACGAGGATGTGATCCGTGTTGAACTCGGGGGTCGTCAGGAGATCCAGGTCGGCCTGCTCCTCACCCGTGCCACCGGCGCCGTGGAAAGAAAATATGACCGGCGTGGGCGTGCTGCCGTCATAGCTCGGCGGAAGCCAAAGCACGTATCCCCTGTCACTGTTCTCAAGCGTCGCGTGTACAAGCTGACCTGCGGCAACATATGGTGCTTGTCCACAGCCCAAGGCGCTGACTGAGGCTATGCCGACAAGAAGGACGGCAAAGCTCCAGCCTAAAGTCATCGTTCAGAGGATGAGAATGCCGTTAATTAAGGCATAAGTCGCTGAGTGTATTGATGATGTCTATCCGAAAGAATCCTCAAGGACTGACGGCTCACAAATAAAGACCTCAGCCAGGCTGGATTGACGCAGCTGTCGCGTATATACATACCCATGTCATCTAATTAAGGAGAGCAGATGCGGGAAGGCGCGTTGATACGCAGCGAACTCAGCCGGTCTTGGCAAGCCATCATAAACGGCCTGCATACTAGTATTAGGTATTGCATACCCCCGTACGCCCCTAAAAATAGCCAACCCTCGCCTCGCAGCCCAATCAATCAACAGCTCGGGTCACTTGAGTTAAATCGACATCATCCGATGCATCTGCTTAGGGGCGACAAGGCGTTAGCTTTAACAATTTTGCTGAAGGCTGGTGGTACTCTTTGTATTCGACAAAATTGACCCAATCAGCTTCCGTAGGAAAAGCTTTAGTGGGCCTTCTAGGGGGGCTACAGTAGGCTTCAACGCTCGTTGGATTCCGTTTTAGGCCTAGCACCTTCAGGAAAATTGTTGGCGTTAACGCCTTGTCGCCCCTAAGCAGATAATTCGGCACTCGAGAAGAAAACGTTCTGGGTTGGAAAGTGTGGCGTCGGAGCTGACCTGCAAGGTTCGCGGAGATGCTGGTACCTAGCTTGCCGGAACAAGTCGCCAATTCTAGATTATGGGACTCTGGAGAACGAATCGGCGGGACAACTTGCTCCGTATCCGTACCATTCGTGCTTTCTGATTGCCTTGGCCCAGGGTGTGACATGATTATGTACGCATCTTATACATGCATAGGTGCGATGCTTGAATCCGGGCTATGAAAATCACTAATCCCAATGAACTGGCAACCTGGCTTGACCGGGAATCGTGTGGCCAGGTGCGTTTATCAAGGGCGTTCCCGAGTAGGGGTTGTTGCTCCACTTCGTAAATACCGACGCTTGCTGCTTTAGGTAGTACCGAGGCGCAAGTCAGCGTTCAAGCCATTGGAATCCGTGGCGACGGAATCGGGGCCTTGGACAGAACGATCCGCATGTCGACTCACCGTATTCAGGCTCGTGATCGCGTTGCTTCTTTAATCCTTAGCAGGAATTGCCGAGCCTTGCAGTAGCCAGTGAGCTGCGCAACACAGACATCCCGAGTGGCATCTAAGATGTCTCCGCTTAGGGCCGACGAGCCGCAAGATGGAAGGCTCATATTCCAGGAAATGATGCGGATGCTTCCTCTCCCGGATCGGGATGAATCGGGAGATACCATAAAACGTTATATGAGCGAAAGAGCCGCGTGGACTAGCCTCAACGATGTTCCGTTCGTCCAAGGCGCGATGGCTTATGGCGGGCGTAAGTCAATTCTTGGGGTCTTAGGAACCCCCTTTTCGGTTTCGTCCCCTATAATGGGATTGCCCTGCATGTCTTAAGCTGAGATATTCTCTTTTAGAATGCCCCCAGATCTTATTCATGTTTCTAGTCAGGTTTATTGATGGTGGAGTATCGCAGATGTGTACAGCCAGGCCGGACTAGCGGCGTCTAAGGCATTCTCTGAGAAAAAAGCTAAGTCGCCATCATTGGCAAGAAGACAGCTTGGGATCCATGTAAGGACTGATCCTCTTCTCCGGGCATGGTATTGGTGCTAACTATGATAGACTGTACATGGCTACTTTTCCGAGGGGGGTCTTGCAGACAGGCCATATATATACGAAGTGACTACACTATCAGCGAACCCAAACTTCTATAATCTGCTGGTCACGGTCCGGCAACCGACAGCGCCGAGCACCAATGCCGCTGGCGACTTCTTTCCGTTGGCGGATGCTGAGCTTCCCCTAGGGCCAGTGTGTTTCAGCGCCCTAGTCTCGTTCAGGCCCTCGGCCGTGTCAGAAATAGCGGCCCAAGAGATGTCCGTCCAGTCACGGTTCGCGGGGATCCTTGGTTCGAGGCCGCTAACAGAATGGGAACCAGTGCCCCCCATGGATATTGCGGGCATTGTAGCATCGCTCGGGACTGATCTAGTGGGGACATTTCCCGCCGTGGATATGAAGAAGGTCGACTTATCATCATACAACGAGGGAAAGCCCCTGCACGAAAGACGCGAGCTGTTGCTTTATCGCCTCCTCGCGCCTCTTCCAGCCTCGGATCCCGACGCCCACATCATGGTGCACGCCTTCCAGGCGGACAGGAACGGACTGCTCATGGTCGGCAACCAGGTCGGCGTTGGCTTCAACTTTGGCCGCGCAGCTAGCCTGAGTTATTCGTTCGTCGTGCATGTGAACCCGGCGGATGCCGTGATGGAGTATGGGGAGGATCAGTGGTGGATGATGGAAGCATGTTTTCCCAGAGTTGAGGCCGGCAGAGCTATCATCATGGGTAAGATTTGGAGCCCCAAAGGAGTGCACGTGGCTACAGAATATCAGGATGGCATCCTGAGGCCAGCACAGCGTCGAGGAGAGGGAAAGGGGAAGCTGTAAGGAAGCCAGCCTATGTTGCAGCGAGACAACTTTTTTACCATATGTACCTACCTAGGTAGTTGTTGCTAGGTACGGTCGGACGCCACCTGCACATTCGAGCCTTCCCCACCCGGGTAGAAGCTCATCCTGGGCCGTCAACGTTGCAACTGGGATGCGATTTTCAATATAGTAAATAGTTAGATGTATAGAAGCATATCTTGTCTTTTGCGCATTACATACTCTATGATTGAGCATGCCTGCCTTATCTGGACATTATCGGAGATAACGCGAATATCATTGCGGCAAGGGGTGGACTGTTGGATGTGTCACATTACTGTATGTTTAAATGATGTCATCGATCGGCAATGATAACGAGATGCACAGACTTGGCATCAGAACAACTTTCTTAACCGCAGAAAACAATCGCTCTGAAACTATCCATCTTTAGTTAATCATCGAGTTAGCGAAGAGAATAAGCTGAAAATGGCGTTCTTGAGAGTCGCGTCTGCTGCATTCGTGTTTCTTATTACTCTCTACGTCTTTCTCCCCATAGCGGGTCCCGTGCCCGACTTCGAGGGGGAGCAGCACTTGACTTCCACAAAGGACATCCCAAAATTCGGTCTGGGAACTTGGCTTTCCGATAGGGACAAGGTGCGTGTCTATCTTGTCGATTTTAGATTTTAGTTCATATCGATGTTGACTATTCTAAAAAGGTTGCCCATGCAGTCGAATTCGCACTGGAGTCTGGCTACAACCACATTGATTCTGCCCTAATCTACGGTATACTTCAGTCTTCGAACCATGCAGTATGTTCAAATGCTTATCAATGCTACAGAGAACGAAGATGAAACCGGTAAAGGCATTGCTTCTGCCAATGTCTCCCGTGAGGACATCTGGGTCACGAGCAAGCTCTGGAACGAACACCATCGTCCGGATGAAGCAGCCAAAGCGATCAAGAAGTCCATCTCTGATCTCGGTGTGGGCTACCTGGATCTCTACCTGATGCACTGGCCTGTTGCATTTGTCCCAGGGAAGGGGAACAAGCTCGACAAGGAAATAACCATTGTCGATACCTGGCGTGCGATGGAAAATTTCGTGCGGGCCAACCTGACTCGGCATATTGGCATCTCCAACTTCGCCAAGCGCGATGTGCAGACCATCTTAGATATCTGCACTATCTGCCCTTATGCCCATGAATTCGAGACGCACCCTTATCTACAGCAGCAGGACTTCGTAAATTTCCACAAGGAGATTGGCATGAAAGTCATTGCCTATTCGCCACTGGCGAACACGAATCCTACCTATGACAGCCGCCTCAAGCCTATTTTTGAGGACCCGTTCTGGAAAGACCTGGCCAAGAAGAAGGATGCCACTGTTGCGCAGACGGTGCTAGCGTGGGGCATTCAGAGAGGAACTATCGTGATACCCAAGAGCGTACACGAGAAGTACATCAAGGAGAATCAGGGTGCCCTCAAGATCGAATTCACTGAAGAAGAGATGAGCGAGATTTCTAAGCAGGATAAGAAAGTGAGGATGAACGACCCCGGCAAGAGCTGGGGTGTGAAGCTCTTCGCAGACCTGGATGACCCGACCGATCTGGATGAGGAGAGCCGCGAGTTGTAAAGAAGTTTGAATGACGGTTTGCCGGCTTGCTTGTGGTATCTACTGCCTACGGGCTCTGTGTGACACATCATGCATTCGCTTATGACTCATTATAGCGAAGGATTCGGATGCGTCAGACAAGGAGGAGTAGACTTAACCAAAATGGCATATAAGGAGTGATCGTGAAAACAAAAGCAGCGGTTGTCACAATCGCTAGGGATATGTACGGTGCTTTGTGTGAGTCATCGGTACTAGGTAAAGGGCAGCTTATACTCTATGCACTCGGTAGCGCTTAGAGGGTAGCATCACAGAGTACTCAGACCCCTAGATGCCAAGCCTGCTGCAAATAGGAGGGGGTGTTGTGCCAAAACGTGGTATATTTACCTGTTGTATACCAATTACAACCCCCCTAACAGGGTTTAGGGCAGATGAATACCCTGGAGTATACATCAGAGATGAGCAGGATTCAGTTTCAAGTATATCCCTGTCCCTTCAAGTCTCAGATAGACTAACAAACGTCGGTGATTATGATCGGAGAGCCTTGGACAGCAACAACAGCCAAACCTTATCTGCCGTGAACCGTCTTTTTGGGAATGAAAATTTATAAGTTTCGAATGTTATAGACGTACAGAGTTTACATAGAACGTAGACCATATGTTGTCCCAAAGTTCTACATGACTTTGAAGACTGTATCCGAACCAAGGCAATACTGACTGCAGCGCTAACAATTTCTGAACTGTAGGGCAGACACACTTCCTGGTCAACCAGATGAATCAATAAAAGGTTTTCAAAGAGCCCTTAGTCCCCGTCCTTATAAAAGAGGCGCCGCTTGAATGAGTTATAGTTGCAGTGAGCAGGCCTTTATTCACATATATCTGATATGTCGCTGGTTCCACTTATATCGCGGCTATGTGATTGGCTGCACCTTCCCCTATTGGTTGGCTGCCTACATAAAAGCCCGCATGCATATTGCAACCGAATTCATGCCTTATGGCGTTTTAATTGGCTACCTACCCAGGTTCTGCCTATCCAGGACTCCTATACGGGTTCAACATTGATTAGGCAGACAAGGGGTCCGCGGTCTACCATTGTCTGAGCTCGGCCAGCTTCGCAAGGCTCTCACTCACAACTCTAGGGGTATATAACCTCGCCGAACCTCCCCCAAAATTTTCGCCCGTTCGCACTTCCTTTCACATCTCTCTTACCCGTATGACTTATTCATACTTAACAGAAGTTTGGGCAGCATTCTATTTGATCTTTATTGAGAGCGCAATCATCTCGAGGTTTCCCCCTTCGGTAAGATATCCATCTTCTCCTCTTGCCTACCGGTATTTCGTTACGAGTTTGACACTCGATGAAGCTTCCACAGAGCGAGGTTATTCATCGGCTCTGACGCCCTCTTGCACACAAAGTCTTAGCATATCATAATTGGTTATCTCGGGTGTAATCGACAACCCCCACCAACCTAGCAACCTTGCGAGAAATTTCTGATCCAAAGCGATGGGCTTCTAGGAAACCGATCCACATCGCCTCCAGAGTCTTAGTATTTTTTGTCTCACAATACCGATAAAATGGGTCGCACCCAGCAGCCTCCATGCGCAGTCCGAAGGCGTAAGTTCCTCGAATATCCTCCAAGTTGTTTGGTAGCATTTGTCATCCCATCTGATGCAACTTTCAGGTCTTGATGACTCTTTTGATGATTCTTCTGATGGCTTCTCTGATGACTGCTATGATGTAGAAGCCACGAAAGAGTCGAATACGAAAGAATCGAACGGGAAGCAGCAACAAGAAATCCTCGAGGGTGTGGAAGTCGTACCTTTGAAAAAGGGTAGCACAGGTGCCGCCGAGGCAGCCAAGCTTGGCTACCAGTCTAAGCTGATCAGCAATTGGTATCACCATAGATGCAGGACTTGCCCTGCCCGATGGTCGGAGTTCGACAATGTCGATGATGAAGCCGAGGACATCACCGCGCGGAATTCTCAAGTGCCCATAATTCACCGTCACACCTACGTCAATAAGCATTGGATTACAGATTCTGTCACATTCCAGGATCCAGCGATGAGAGATGTCCTCGCCGAAGTTCTTCACAAATATCAAGACCTTGACATGGAACTTGAGAACTGGACGCTCCAGCCCCCTTTCATGCCTCTGGTTCACCGCTGGGATATGATGAAGCGGTACCAAGCCAACGTCGCAGCTGGCACGTTGAAGAACGCCGCGTCTGCTCTACTTGCCTTCTTGACACCTCTACTTGCCAGTTCGGTCCTCTCCCTTGCTCAGACCAAGAAGACAGGCAAGGTAAATTTCCAAAACACTTGGCAGATTTTTCCTCCTAGTTCACTGGTCATGACCAAATTCTACGGCGTCGACACTATCTGCCGCGTGCTGAAGTACAAGAAACGCCCAGAAGACAGATGTAACCCAGAAGGCTGGGTGATTGACATGGAATTTGTCGATTGGAACGGTGAGAACAGTGGTTATGCTACAACAAGTCTCACTATCTGGGAGTTCGAGGGCTACCGCCGCGTCACCTCTCTTCCGGTATTCCCCATCTCTTTCCTCAGTGACGAACATGAGGTCAAGGAAAAGATGATTGAGCGAGGCCGCAAGTTCGAGAAGCTTCGGGGATATCACTTCATGCTCTGCCACGGAACGAAAATCCTCCTAGAGACCGAGAAGCCCGAACCGCGACCTGTTAGTACCTTCGCACTTGAAATTTTTATGGCTCTTGACTAATTGGACCAGGTTTCTGGCAAGGTCTGCGTCGATGCTTATGCTTATTACCGCAGCTGCAACATCATCAAGCCCAAATGGCGATCCCTCTTTAAAGAGAATAACGAGGATGTCGACGAAGCTAATCCCGAGGACACTGAGATGCCCGCCACACTCTACCAAGCAGAGTTCGCCGTCGCTGAGGTCGAGACCTCGCCAGCCGCCAAAGGTCCGGCTGAGAGAACCGAGGACCTTCGGGCGCTCACCGAAGAGCAGTTACTACTGGCCTCGCCCTGGGTCAAGGGCTTCGATATGAAGTCCAAGGAATGGTGTGAGCTACGAGTGGATGATCTTCAGGACATGACATGGAATGACGAAGCCTTCGAGAAACTCGTCCTCCCCGGCGGCGAAAAGGACCTCGCGTGGGCCTTCGTTGAGAACAAGAGCATGTCAAAGGCCGAGTTTGACGACTTCATCCCAGATAAGGGCCGTGGCCTCATCATCCTTATGTTCGGGCCCCCAGGCGTGGGCAAGACGTTTACGGCTGAAGCTGTCGCGGAACGGTCCCGCGTCCCTCTCTACATGATGAGTGCTGGTGATCTCGGTACGCAGCCTTCAGACGTCGAAAAAGCGCTCGAGCGTGCCCTCGAGCTCTGCCGCATGTGGAATGCCATGCTTCTCCTCGACGAAGCCGATGTCTTCCTCGGTTCACGAACCAACGAGTCCCTGGCTCGAAACGAGCTCGTATCGATCTTTCTGACCAAGCTGGAGGTAAGTATCTGTCGTTCCTCTTCAACGTGTGGACATCAGAATAGCAAAGTATTCGAGACCGTATTGGACCACGGAACTTTGTCTCTTCCGACCTGCATAGTGGTCCATCTTTCGTGAAAGAAGACACTAATAGGAATTGCAAACAGTACTACCAAGGCATCATATTCCTGACCACGAACCGCGTCTCGAGCATCGACCACGCTTTCCAATCCCGCGTCGACCTCTTCCTCCCGTACCACGACCTTACCAACGAGGCGCGCCGCCAGGTCTGGGAGAATTTCATCGGCCGCGCCGGCAGAGACAAGTTCGACCTCACGGAGGAGTCGCTTGACAAGCTATCCCACCTCAATCTCAACGGCCGTGAGATCAAGAACCTCATCAAGTCTGCCCAGCTGCTGTCTCTCAAGAGGGGTGGCAAGGTGCCCATGGATCGCCTCTACATGCTGGCCGACAAGCGTGTGCAGGCCCTCGCAGCGCTTGGTGGTATCGAGGTTTAGTCGGATTACCGGTGACGAGGGATACGACTGAGGGACATGTGATTCAGGTATCCTATTTTCCTTTGCTGACTCGCGTCATTCTTCGAGGACATTCATGCGATGCGACTTTTTGGGAGTGACTCTTTTGAGAACACACGTCGTCCCTTCAGTGCCCAGAAAATCAGAGACAGCTCTACGACTGTCGCCATCGCGTAGTAATATGCTGCAATTGTAGACTTTCAAATAGCTGCGGCCTCTCACTAGTGATATGACTACTGGACGATTATAAGGGTGACTGTAAGGCATTATTGTAGCCCGAAGTTAATTAAGAACTATACAACGCAAAGCTAGTGAGAATGGCTATATAAGTTACGATTCCGGGCATGGCTACAAGCCTTAGCAGACCAATCTAGGACTCGTTTATGTGGTATATGTCAGATCCGAATAGGAGACATCTGAGCTTGACCAAGACCAGGAGCTGCACAACCCCTAGATACCTCCGTCTGTATTGTTGCCCAACAATACCAATGCTATGACACTTTATGCGACAAACGCAGTAACTATTTATTCGGCATCACCAAGCCAACTGCTCAACTACCGACGCAACTCGGTGGCAGCGGGATACTAGGCTAAATATGCACCAGCCGGCATTTGGGCGTTCTCGAGCATGGATCTGGATTTCGCCCGGCGGAGACCACGAGAATGCCCAATAAAGCTGCATTTGATGCGTTATAATCTCTGGGAAAGCATAACCAGCACTCCTATAGCCGCATGCCGGGACTGTCCCCCTTTTGATCTTTCATATATCGACAGGCACATATATCAGCGTATGATCGACACGTGAAAGACTGGAATGAGCGCAAAGTCGCCCCTTTTTCAGTCACATGAGCAAAAACACCATTTCGTCCAATTCGAATTCCACCGCTAGCCGGAAATAAACTTTAACACAGTACCCGTATAAACACATAAAGCAATGCGCCTCTCCCCGTCCGCCGTCGTTGTTCTCACCGCCTCCCTGGCGCGCCTCGCGCTCGCCGTGGGGCCCTGCGACATCAACGAGTGCGACGAAGTGATGGACTCGAGCGGGGTGTTGGAACTACATCATCTTCTGGTGGGACGACAAGGAGCACGCGCCCGGAGAGCTCTTCGAGTGCACCGAAGACGGCGCCATGGTGAACGTCCTTCTTTCCCCCTATCTTTCCCTTGCCGTCTCCTTCCCCGTTACCCTCCTTTCACCCTCAACTCTGGGCTGCAAGACAGAGGGATGGCTGTACAGCGTCTACCTCACCGCTGCTTGATGATATGGGGGCGCTATGCTATGTTCTCACGCGCCCTTGTGCGCAGCTGACCGATTGGACTGAATGGTTGACAGACCCTCGCGTGATCGTGAAGATGTGCGCCTGCTATGGCTACCCGACCGGCTTTGACGAGTTCGTCACGGAGAACCAACTCTGTCCCAGACCATAGATCGACGGTTTGGTGTTGTTGGCGGATGAGATGTTGGCGGAGATGAGGTCTTGTAGCTGGGTGCGTAGGAAGGAACTATTGCAAGCGTGAATGGTGTGTCATGCTGATAGGCGGTGGAATTGACTTCGACTGATAAGGGGCGTCGAGTAGAATGACTAACTTGATTCTGCCGAGATGGTAAATAGCTTGATGACGCTGTGCTCCTTCCGGAGTTCCTAGGCCGCCGTATATATAAATTTCCCTGGTGCTGCTATTCGGGGCAAGAGAATATGGTAGCGACGTAACACGGATTGGGAATCAATTTGTTACTGTAAAATCGTCTATACGTGATATACAGGTACGTACACCTAGTGAATACATATGGAACCATGTCCCTCACTTGCCCTTTAACCTCCATACGCCCGTGGTGTCTCCTATCATCGTGGAAATCAGGGGTCCATAATGCACTACTACATCCACGTATATATGTCCTCTCACAGAGGATCCCCTAGGTCACTTCAGGGATTGAAGGACGGAAGGAAGTAACGATCAATCTCCCTCAGTTGAGTATACGGCTGGTACGTATGTACTTATATCCTCTATGGGTTAGCCGAACAGGTGCATAGTCCCCGGGAAGAACTGGACCGTGTCTTAGAATGTCAGCGTGTGAAAGGTAGGGACCTCAACATTGGTAATGCGCAATCTGCGTTAGCAGTAAACTCTCTACTGATTCGCGGTGCTGAGAAGGGGTGTATGTGTCTAGTGCGTGAAATGAGTGTATAAGGCTAGATGGTGTAAAATGAGTGTATAGAAGCTGGATGGCGTGGAATTAGTGTAGAAGCTGGATTAAGAACCATTCCTAAAGACCTGGGGCCTGAAGCCTGCTTATAAAGATATATTACGACATCCCCTGGCCTTCCATGCATGCACCAATGACCCTGTATCAACGCATCATTGTCTCCTAGACCCCGAAGCCCACCCTAACCACGCCCTGCCAGCCCGGACCCTCTTTCCGCAACCCCTTCCATCCTTCAACCCCACGAAGTCCTATATGTAGAGGTATCCTCACAGCCCGGATAATCTGGGCAAGTTCTGGTGTTCCTGTTTCTGTCTCGGCAGGTCTGCGTATTAGCCGCAGTAGGCGGGCAGTGTGCGCCAGTATTGCAGCTGCTAATTTTTCTGGGTCTGGTGGTATGAAAGTGGGACCCGCAGCCTATGCAATAATATTTCACGACCCCGTACCTGCACATGATGGTAGGGAATTGGCGTTGGAAAGGTCCTGTTGATGTTCTTCTTTGCAAAGGTGGAATGCGGAGGGCCGAGCCGCAATAACGCTATGATGACCGAGATTGAAGGGTATTGGTGCGGTGCAATGCAGACAGGTGTTGTGTGGGTTAAAAGGCAAGAAGAGGGCATTCCGGGCCGGAACTCGAGGAAGACTTTATAGTCATCTCCGGGACTGGTTGATTCATGGCTCGCACTCGGAACTTGGTTGAATAACTAGGTGAGGCAACTGGTGATTAATGGCAACTTATTGTTGGCAGTCTTGATGATATACTGTCCATGAGCTGTTGATATGAATCCTTCGTGATTACTAGGCTGCATTATTATCAACACACCTTGCTATCAAACCTGGCTGAGTACTGAGTCGCATCTAACATTAATATTAGACGAAATCCATGACCGGTATGTAATCGAGGAATGAACCATAACAGCCTGCGACGCTGATTTCAAGTACTCATCATTGGGTGTAAGCCAGAAAAGAATTGGTTACCATCTGTCACATCTATGCTCTTATGGCGATTCTATCAAGGAGCGAGGTATGACGCTCCATAACGTAGCGTTCAGGGTGATCACTGGTTTGCTTAATAAATACCATCGCTTGTCATATAGTCCTCGCTTTCTGCGGTACTCCAAAAGAATTAGAAGGGAGGACTCCAGGGTTGTACGGGTTGGGCGTCTTGCCCACGGTTAAACCGAAGCATCGCTTAAACTAATCAAGAGAGACCAAAGTTATCTTAGTAATTAAATACACCTGAATCTCAGGAATATCCATTCTGCGTCTTAACCACCAATCCCATAAATATGCTAAAGTAGACAGGATAATGAGCGTTAATTAAGGTAAGTCTAGCTGTCTATCTAGGTGGAAGAGAGGCCTATATATATACACAACACTGACAGGAGCTATGCCACTGTACTTGTCCGCAAGACCTTGACCCTCATTGCACCAAATTAACCTCCTTAAGCCTTTTCGCAGCCAAGCCATGTATATGGGAGTTTACATACAATACCACAGCAGCGGATCAATGTGCCAGGCTCTCATGGTGCGAAATACAGGTTACATTTGATCACCACCGACTGCGCCATAGCAGAGTCCTCATAGACTAGCTCGTTCTTTAGAAGGCCACTAGATGCACATCATCTCTACCCACTCTGGGTACAAAGGTATGTTGGCGGAAGGCTCTTGATAACGGTCTCCTTATATATAGACATCGCACCACAGTCTACTTGGCGTAACATGCTAACTTTTAATTCCACCGGGGTATCTCAACACGAAACTCCGTTAGCTGCCAACTTCACTCCTTCTTCTCTAGCTCAGGTGCCATCTCCTCGGGCTCGATCGTCTTACCCACCACCGTCTCCGCAGGGTGGATGTTCGTCTTCTTGCCGAGCATGCCCCTGACGACTCTGATCATGCTGTGTCGTCCCTCCCAGAGTGGGAAGAGGCCGACGGCGACGGAGCTGCCTAAGAGCCAGATAATGCCGACGACCACCCAACCCGTAAAGAACGGCTTGGAGAAGATGTAGGCGCTTCCGTACATCGGCATCGGCCAGAGGACGAGGAACGAGACCGCCATGAAAACCGTCAGCCACTTCGCCAACCGCGAGGCCTTGTTCAGCTTGACCATGTCCTGCTCGGGCGAGACCAGCACGAAGCCGGCCGTATCTCCGGGCCCCGTTTCGACCGTTGCGGAGACAGCTGACGGGTCGACGTCGTCGGCTTGCTTGATGGCAGCCATGGACGCCCAGTCATAGTTGTCGGCGCCGAAGCCATACGTAAACAGCGGGACGAAAATTATCGGGCTAAGAAGAGCAACGACGTTACCTGCCAGCATCGGCATGTCGGATCCGAGGGTGTCTACGTTAAGGACACCGTCGAACTGCTTGTAGCAGGTGACTGTCCATGCGATCAATGCACAGATGAGGCCAAGAACAGGTGCGCCGGAGGCAGCGATCCAGTTCTGGCGTTTCCAGAAAAGAGTCAACGTTGCGGGAATGACGGCGGCGCTAATCATCACACCCATCCACAGATACAACCAGCCCATACTGATTCCAGCATAGTAGAGGCCAACACTGAAACCGGCCATGATTGTGCCATAGGCCGCGACGCTAGTGTGGGACATGGCGATCAAGCGTGCGCCGGATGCTAACGGGTTGATATACGTCCTGATATCGAACATTAGTCACGGGTAGACCGCTTCTATACGTTGTAGCTCACTGATATATATCGTAAGTAAAAATGGACGAGACAGCAATCAGCTGAGCCGAAGTTGCTGAAGTGACGGCCACTGAAATATCTCGTTAGCGATTGCTCTCAATAGGGGGGTGATGAATGGAGGCATTCATAGCACACAACATGAACATAACCAAGAACCCCCAGAGACCACTTACTAAAAATCATGACTAGCGTGCACGCCGCGCCAGACCGGCCTAACAGGCCAACAGCCGCATACGGAAGCACCAGTCCAGCAGTGACATCGGCCGCGTCCATCCGATTTGGATAAGTCGGGAAGGACGGTGACCCCTCGAGAGCAAGAGCACTCAAGCCCATCGTTGTAGCACACAGCCATGGTATGGCGAACCATGCGAGACCGCCAATGATGTACCCAGGTAAAGCATGTACAGGTGATGCGGCGATAGCTTTGTTATAGTAACCTGTGATTACGTCAGGTGTGTATGCCTTCGCGGTGTTAAGACTCAAATGCGGCCAATACGACCATCTCGAGCAACATAGCCGAGAGCCAGATCATGGCATCCAAGTCAGAGACTGCAAAGTCGGATATTCTTACCATTGTCCATGAATACCGTACCAAAGTTCCCTGATTAAGGTCAGCCTTAGCTCAGGAACGATTTTACAAGCCCAGATTACTTACCGACAATGTTGATGACGAAGAAGATAGCGCCTTGTTGGGATTTCATGGTCAAGTATGAGCCGCCGGCATTACCCTATGCAATGTCAGCGAGTTCAAGGGCTAGGACGTTGTATGATTAAGTAAGAGCCGGCAGCACAGCCATTTCCCCCTCTCCGTCGCTCACATAACAGAACAAGGGGTAGTCATGTACGAAACATCAAGTAAAAGGGGGCGATGAATTATTCTAGGTACTAACCTCGACGGGGTGTGAAGCGGCAGCGCTAACCAGACGATCGTACACTGCAGAGGGCGACCCGAGTTCGGTACCAGTCGCATATGCCGTCAAGGCAAAGATCAGGATGATGACAAGGATGACCACGGTGTGGACCTGGGAAAGTCAGAGACCGATCTGTCAGAATTCTCAAGTAACTTACATAATCGGTAAGGAAAGTAGCTTTAATTCTACGGTGTATTAGCAATGTTATGTTAGGGGCTTTTATTCCAAGACTCACCCTCCAAACATGGTGTACAAAACAACACCCATGGGGAGAAGGAAGCAAGCCGCTGCCGTATGCATTCCAGTTAAGGACGTCACTACCGCAGATCCGCCGGTCAAAAGCATGGCAGTGACGAGAATGTTCGTGAACAATCCAAAGCAAATAAAAACGCAATGCGTGAGGCGGCCTTCAAGGGGTTAGCATTATGGAACTCGCCGCGAGCTGCACGTATAGCGCACCATATCGAGCCCGGATGATCTCAAGGAAGGTGTGCGCATTAGGGGCCCTCCTCTTCAGCTCAATAGCCAATGTCGCAAAGAGAATGATCTGTACAGTGGCTCCAGAGGCATACTTCGCAAATGGTTAGTGGGCTGATGCTATAGACAAGAGAGCTGAAGCATGCCACCTACCCAGAACGGTCCGGAGACGCCATAGCGATATGCGACTCCAGACGACTGAAGGAGCGTGGCTGCCCACGTCCAGGAGGAAACCACAGCCGAAGCGACCAACCCGGACTTGACGGTCCTGCCGGCAGTGTTAAACATTTCACTTGTCTGTTGTTCATTGTTATATCTATTTTAAGCGAACAGTCAGCTTTAGATCCTTCGGAGATCCCCATACAACTGCGTTGAGTGGCTTACTTCTTGAGAACCCAGGTGGTCAAGATCATTCCAAATGCGAATAAGAAACCCAATCCCACGACAATACCGTAGCCGAATGCCTGGTTCAGGGGTGGTGCCACAGCACCGGAAGACGGGCCTCCGCCTCCTGCCATCGTGCTTCGGTTAATTATATGACGGGTCAAAACCTCGATAGCACTCGAGGTTGCAATAAATGCTTGGCGGTCGACAATTTGACTTATCTCAACATTCTGAAGCAAGAGCTTTAATGTTTTTATACATCAATGGTACATCGATAGTAAGCCCTCGCGGTGTGGTTATTAGCTACCTAGCAAAGCATCTTGAGTGGTTCGAGATAAGGATCCTAAATCTCATCTGCATAAGGTTCGCCAGGATGCAGCCCGGGCATTCGTTGATAGCGAGACTGTCACGTCTGTGTAGCAAATATGCCAGCCATCTCGTGGAGTAGGCCTCGCTTAGGAGATGCTAATAATGGGGCTTAATGGTTGATAACTATGAGGCTTGACATGGTAAAATCCGTGGGGTGGGAGATAAGAAACCAAGGAGTTTCATTGGCTGACACCTGAAAACGCGGGCCGGCGGCGACGGAAAGAGAGAACATAATTGATAAGGATAGGTAACTGCCGACGGCATAGTAGAAACTGCTTACGGTTACAGAATCGAGAGCAATGGCACATTAATTCCATGGGTTGTCCAAGATGTATTGCGCCTTTACACTCAGCCCTGTCGAAAATAGGGTGCAGCTTGAATGTCACTCAACATCCTATCGTCGAAATTTCGACTATTCACTGATCGATTAGATGGCCAGCGAGATTACCGAAGTCTGAGGCGTTCAGTCCACCAGCTCCAGACCATTCTAGCTTTCCGACATATGCAAAGCGACACGCGACAGTAAACTTGGCAACCGTGGCTGCCCATGTACTAAATCTAAATCTTATCGACAGCCGCCATGGCATTACGTAATTTCAATCGCAATCTGGCGATACATACAAGATTATAAACCCTACGCATCCCCAGAATATTCTCTAGGTTTACATGAGACCAAAGAGCACACCCGACAAGGCTGAAACCCAGGGCCTGAAGGGTCCTATTCCGGGGGTCTTAGCTGAAAGCCTTATGTCAGATATTCTCGTAACTCCAATGCCAGGAGAAAGATAAGCTTACGTACATGCATGTATGTGTAAATTGTGGGGAACTCGACATACCTGCAGGGTCCCCAGCTCTCGTCGCTTAGTCATCGGCTACTGGAGCGGCGATTTCATACATGTACACTCTCTCTCTAAACCACATGAGATCACACCAAGGATGCGCAGCCAAAATCAGCCTCAACCGTCTCCACCTGTCGCAGCTGTAACTTAGACCCTGAGCACCATGGAAGGAGTTTACGACTTACATAAGCCACGGAACGAAGCTGCGAGCCATCTTCCCAGTGGCTCGTAGCCCGGCCTCTGTCTTCGGGCTATATCAGTCACGTGACGATGCCAATAAGTACACTCTGCTCCTAATCAGAGTACCTCTGTAGCACCAACGTCCTATTATTTGGCGAAGCCAGACATTGATTAAGCACAGACGACAGACACAGATAACATAATTCTCTAAATGAAGATATTATCATATATATCATTGTTAGGAACGAAGCAACTTCTCACGCCTCAACATACGAAGCGTCAGTTTGAACACTTCTGGGAGTCCCACAACTTTTAATAGCCCACGGTACCCCTCTTCCAATAGGGGGCCGCTATTTCACAGCCAACCGACAAGGTTTTATCACGAGGTTGCAGCCTCGAAAGTTGATATGATGGACGAGGCAACTCCTAAGGAGTCGGCTTTTATAACTCCAGGAGGTCTTCTACCACGAGCCAGATCCCTGCAGGCAGAGCTTGAACAGTTTGCAGATCACCTTTCCCACATTTATGCCGATTATTTTCACCCTCAACTGTCGGCGCAGATATACACCTCTTTCAGTAATATACTTCGGGCAGAGATAACATGGCTACAGAAAAACGTGAAAGACGTCGACCCCGGCGGAGATCTCGCATCTCATAAAGCGCGTTCCAGCAATCTACCTTACTACGAGGCGCTTTGGGATACGGCTAAGAGGTCAAAAGACATAACCTTGCTGCGATATGGTGTATCCAGCCAGCAGTACTCAAAACAGATCCTCGCTCCAGGAACTCGAATTTTCAGGTCCATTGGGGAATCCAGGCCGTCGAAAGATTGCAACCTCGTTATTGACGTTATTGCCGATGGCGGCCGAAGTTGGTGGAAAGTCTCGTCCATGACCAACAAGAGACTAGTGTTTGACATGGCGAGGGAAGCTGTTTTCTGTGGAGACAGTAGCGATGATGGTAAAGGCCATGAGGTAGACAGTGCTCTTGAGAGCGATGACGCAGATATTCCTCTAATAAAGCTTGCTAAAGCCCTTGCAAGCGCGGTGCGAGGCTACCGGATACGGACAAGATGCCCAACACCCTATCTGGTTCTGCCTCGCATGATCGAAGGCGAACACCCCAAGATCGATGCCATCCTAAACACGTGTCGCAGAATAGGGGTCAACGTTTTGTGCGGAAACATATTGTCCCCGGCCCCAGCTTTATCGGCCGACCTGTTACACAGAATGGCGCCGGATCCGAAGACGAGCTTTTCGAAAACACTGAATCTCGACACCTCTGTTCTAGTGGGCCTTGCCTCTGATTTCTCGCATTCGGCAGTTCCAGCGCAGCCGTGGTTCAGGAGGTCTCATCTGGATCATGCGGAACTAGAAAGCAAGCAGCCGGCACTCTCGCTCTTTTATCCAATATTAGGGTCCAAAAAGCTCGTTTGTACCAAGGAAGCGGAAGAGACTTTTCGCCATATCGTGGATACGATAGGGACTGAGTCCGAGAAAGCTCGAGCCGAGTGCTTAATATTGGGTGATGCGCAATGGACAAGGGAGCGGAGACTCGAGAAACTCCGGTCACTGTCAATCCACGGCGTCCCGCTTGACCTACAGCTGCCGATCAGAGTCGTAGTTACGAGTAAAGATGCTTACGCACCCCATATCTCGGAGGCTGCCAAAGAAAAGGCGAATATTTTACTTAACCCGGGCCGATCGGTCTTCTTATACGGATGGGTCAGCCGGCAAACGACTCTCACGTGCAACTCGGTAGCGGTCAAACAGCTGGAGAAAAGCTTAGAGACGCTCACTGGGCTCGGGGGGCAAGACTGGCCCACCATCTGGGCGTTCCCTACGTCGAGACCATTAGTTGGGACACCACCACCCGACAACGGCCACAAGCGCGTTCGAAAACATATCGGCGATTGCAGCGTGAAATGCACTTGCGGAGTCGAGGAGCTGTATGGCCACCAGAGGGATGCCACCATACTCTGAAGATACCGCTTCGTGTAGCTCACTGAGAGCAAATTTCAGAACATGCATCTTACAATAACAGCGAAACCTTGAAGTTAAAGGACACGAGAACTCAAGCCGGTCCAACGCACACCCTGGGTATTATTACAAAGCCTGTTCAACCACGATTTGCAGTATTCTCTACACGGTAGTTCGGTACACGGACTTTACCAAGCATAGCGTTTGCAGTATAATAGCGGCCTTCATAGATGAGAACCTGAGCCTACTACCATTCAAAAAAGTTTCTCCGATCCATAAGCCATAACCTGGCGTCTCCTCGTGATTAATATTAGGCGGCTGTACATCATGTGATATCTAGAGGGACGTGCTGAATGGTCTTCAACATCCCGGACCAAACGGAGCAGGAATTTGGACCTGGATGGTGTCAGCACTAGGGGTCATTCTGAGCACTTATGAAAACATATGCTCCGCGACCTCTGCATAGAGCCCTTACGAATGCCAACACTACTACATTGACCCCTAAATATTCGGCGACTTCGTGGCAAGCTTCATGGTGTACCTCTAGCCGGGCTGTCGTCTGTATTGGCACCCGTATGCTCAACCCCAATCTTTATGTGGACTATGAGACGCCCGCCTGAAGAGTTTCAGCCGCTGAGCTGCGCGCATTACATGACCTTTTAGTCGTAGGCGCTTGGGGATGAACCCATCCGCTACTGGAAACATTGCTGTCTCTTGGGTCACTTTTGCCATATACTAGACTATCCTGAAACCCTGTTCGATGCCGCTGTCGTTTGTTCGCAGTGGCTTGTGTTGCCTTTCGTGGAGTAGAGGCGCCCCAGCTGCATTTCCTTCAGCAGTGACAGAGATACAGCCTGCATTACTTACAATCTCTGACAATATGGGGGTTGTGCGAATAGCATGCAAGGCCCGAAATGTGGATGGTCCTGCATCTGTAACTGTATGGCATATCATGCACATCTACAGTGTTGCTGAGAGATCCGGCGCTGACCTACCAATTAAGCCAAGAAGAAGTGTCAAGTGGGGATAAGGCGGTAGACACCAAGGTGACAACATATCACATATGTGACCCCGTTCTCCATATACTCTGCAAGCCAATATTCCAGGCCCCAACATTATTACCGGACCCTACGAAGAAGACACTCATTTCCCCAGGGACATACCACTGCGGACATACTTGAAAGGCGCAACCGGACTCCGGCTTCGAGAATACAGAATACAACCAGAGGCTCACCAGGGAGCAGAAGAGGCGGCCCAGATGCCGCGGACCTACGTTCCGCGTGATCCCCATCTCATCGTCATCGAGGCCAAACGACGGCGTGGACTCGGGCAAGATGTCCCCCAGTCACTGAACCACATCAGGTTATCCGTCCGTGCCATCGTATACCGTGACGTCTCTGCCTTTGACATAAAATACGAGTGGACGGTCGTCTCGATAGTCTGCTTCGCAGCTTATACTAATTGTTTTAGCTCTTCTACGATGGCTGCCAAAACTAGAGCGCGGAGCCGCCTGTTTTGATCCCCCCTGTTTCACATAGATGGCGCTAGCTTGGCTATTTCTGGCGACTCTACAGTAAACTTCCGGGGAAATCGGCTGCAAAGCGGACCAAATATTTATACCCTCAACATCAATTCTAGCCCAGTTACGTAATTTTATGGAGAGCTGAGAAATTCAGCTTACGTCTGCACCGAGGAGATGACCCCTCATCGGTACTCAGTTCATTGGATTATTCACTTCCTCAAGATGCCTCGAGTGCTTGTTAGGACCTATGTAGGCAGTGACATGGCTGGCCATCGATAGTGCAAAACCTCCACGTGAGGTTTACTTCGTGCTTCGTACTATGCCTGAAGTTGCCACCGACGCAAGGTAGTGGGTTTGCGACATTCAATGAAAGCGAACCAACAGCGCCTCGAGGTGTTCTCTAGTGCAACTATCTGATTGGTTGCTCATAGCTAAGAAACCGCTCCACGGAAGTCCGGTCCTTGGCTAGCGCTTTGTCGCAGTCATTATGCAAAGCGGCAGTGTTCGAATGCCGGGCATGCCGAATATCCGCATTACTGCTTTGGTGCCGAATATCCAGCGGATATCCACAACGACTGAAACCAGGCGGTGTAACTCTAAACACCATGGTCGCGTTTAAGTTGTCACTAAGGGAAGATCAAATTCCAGAACGCAGAGGTGGATTGGAGAAAAACCTAGCGGCTACGACATAACCATGATGCAACCCCACTTAGTTTGTCCAGCTCAGGGGCTATATAGGCATGTGTCAGATGCAGCGCCACGTAATTATCGGAGGGAGCGACGACGGGAGCGAAGCCGTCCCGCATCGATATATATCACGTAGTAATTCTTCCCGTCTCGAGCCAGGATCTAAGAGCTGACCCCAGAACTACTCTATTTGTACACAGAAATCAACAGAGTGCGACTAGACTTGATCTTTGACAAACATGGACCCCCGTTACGGCAATCAGGGTCATCGCGGCGAGGCGGCGTCTTACTATAACGACAATCCGGGCTCCCAACCCCCCTATCCTAGTGGAGGACAGGGTCACGGTCAGCCCGGCTACGGTCAGCCCGGCTACGTTCAGCCCGACTATGGTCAGCCCGGCTATGGTCAGCCCGGCTATGGTCAGCCCGGCTACGATCAGCCCGGTTACGGTCAACCGAACAACTCGCAGTATGGGAATACATACGGCTCATCCCCTAGTCCCGGTCCGGGCGGCCCTGGGCAGGAAGGCCAGGAAGGGGAGCGTGGCCTGATGGGAGGACTCGCCGGCGCCGCCGCCGGCGCCTACGGCGGGCATAAGATGGGCCACGGAATCATCGGCGCCGTGGCCGGTGCCTTCGCTGGCCACAAGCTGCAGGACTTCGTGGCCGACCGCAAGGAGAAGAAGGAGGAAGAGAAACTGCAGGAGAAATTATCACAGCACTCGCCGCCTCCACCGGGCCACTCCCCCCGTCCGTCTCATCACCATTACGGAGGGCACCATTCATCGGACCGGGGAATGACACACCACGGCGGTAACTTCTCGGCTTCATCGCACAATATCCACCTCGAGGGCTGGGACCTCGTCGCGACCTGCCGGCGCGAAGACGGGCAAGACCAAGTGAGCACCCTGAACCTCAACGACATCATCAGCAACGACGACGGCCACTTCCGGTGGGGCTCCGGCGGCGGCGGTCCGAGCAGCGTCACCGTGCAGCAGGGAGACACCCTGAGGGAAATCGCGCGGCGCTTCAACTGCAGCTTCGACGAGATCGCGCGGAGGAACAACCTCGACAACCCGGACATGATCTACCCGGGACAGGTCCTGCAGGTGCCGGGCGAGTCGGCCGGAAGCTTCGGCGCCTCGGCCCGCGATGTCCGCCTCGTCGACGGAGGGCGGGTCCTGGAGGCGGAGCTGAGGAACGGCGGGGGAGGCTGGAATAGGTCCCGGCTGGAACTGGACGAACGGATATCCAATGACAACGGAAGACTTCGCTTCGGTTGATGCAAAGCCGAGCCGGGCGGGCCCTTTAGTATGATAATCAAGACTCAGGAGTAATTTTAAAGGAACCATCTAAAATGGCTTCCACTTGGTTATATGATACATGATAACTCCCCCCTATTGATGAATCTTGCGTGATATAAAGCCAATAGGATACGCGTAAAGAGCTTAGTTCCACAGGAGCCTATCAACACTATCAGGAGCGTCCCCAGTAATGCTGCCTACCACCCGGGCGGTAAAGGGATACCGCTTGCTAGCTGGGGGGGGGGGGGGGGGGGGGGGGGGGGGGGGGGGGGGGGGGGGGGGGGG